>JAHVAK010000473.1:0-187038 GCA_019845155.1 Luehdorfia chinensis
GCAAATGTAGCGTAGTATGAGAGGTAGTACTTCGTGACTCGGTGGCCATAATACATCTACATTAAGGTGAGACTTAACTCAAATTATGTACAAATTAAAAGTATATATTTAAATAAGGCTGTGCTAGTAACTTTTTTTTTATTGTTTAAAGTGACGAAACGAGCGAAACGTTCACCTGTGGTAAGTGCAACGTCCGCCCACAACAAATGCTGTCACCCAGAATATTTCTGTGTGACACCACACTGCGCCCGTCACCCTGAGACATCAGTTCTTAAGTCTGAAATGCCCAGTGATTACGCTAGCTCACAGTGCCCTTCAAACCGAAACACAGTAATGCTTGCACACTACTGCCTTACGGCAGAATAACTGACCCTGGGGTGGTACCTACCTAGACGGATTCCTGCATAGGAATCCTACCACCAGTCAACTTTAATCTTCAAGTTAAACAGTTGGCTTTTTCCGGTACGTAGATCTTTAGCGAATATTTTGGATCCCTGATTTCGCATTATAGCTTCTACAATATGATAAACAGATATAGTAAATTTAGAGATATATCTTTATTCTTACATCTGTCTTTCGCGAAAATAAAAACATATGTGCGATGAGTTTTCAGAAGAAAGAAGACGTTCTTGGTATTGGTGGGGTAGGATAGTGTAGGCACCAACCCAGGGCCAGTTATTCTACCGTGAAGCAGTAGCGTGCGAACGTGACAGTGTTTCGGTCAGAACGGCACTGAGAGCTAATATAATCACTGGGCATATGAGACTTAAGAACCGATGTCTCAGGGGAACGAGCGCAGTGTGTTGTTAAATCTAAGAACCTAAATATATATGACGTGGAAAACGATATCCTTAAATATTAAGATGCTCATTTGATTATTGTCGTACAGACAAATGGGCAAACAAAACGTGACGTCATTGTTATTGTTATAGCGGTGAACAGAGTCGTATTGGAGAGTTCGGATTGTGTAGAGGGGAGTTGAACTCGATACACCGACCTGGTCACTCCTTCAAAATGAATCTGCCGGTTTACCTAGTTATTTGGTGATTAAGCGTAGTAAGGCGAGCATCAGGCCCCTGAGCTACCACTTATTATTACTGTAAAATTTAATTGTAAATTTATTATATTACTGTAAAAATCTAAAATAGTTGATAAATAAATAAGCAGAACATTTAAAATTTTTGTATTCTATTTAATTAGTACTACACGACTTTTCGTCCCTTAGCGAGTGACGGTAAGGACTATGCTCAAGGTTTCCCTGCGAAATAGAACCGTAAGGATTATATTCGTAGCTAAAACTAGAGTAACCGACAGGCCTATGGATCAGTAGGTGGCAATGGAACGGCAATATTGAAATAAGTAAAGAATGTTTATTCCATGCTATGTTACTATGAAAAATCGTTTCTGAGATACAAATTATTTTTTCAATAAGAGCAAAAATATTACAAAACAGCATAATTAAATCTTACACAGACATTCACTTAAAAGAGAAAATAATAATTAAAAAGGCACAAAAATATATACGTATATATAACATGGTAACACTTAATGAGAAAGGGTCTGCACTTTCATTCCCTGATTTACAAATGTTAAAATGTTTGATCTTAAAGTGGTGTGCTAATGTATTTTGAGCCCTATTGCTAAGTTATTCAGTAATTAATTTAATTTTTTTTAAGAAAATTATTGGTTTACATTACACGACTTAAGAAAAATAAATAAATAGAAAAAAATATTGTGCATTTACCATATTTCATACAATGAGTGGGAAGTAACACGATTATCTATCTTTTTTATCTTTTTTTTTATCTATTTAAAAATCAAAGCCCCACAGTAGGATTTTCTCCTGTATCGTGGGTGCGTTTTACAAACATACATTTCACATACAACACAACCGGACCCGAAAAGCAACAATTTGTGTTTTGCACAAATGTTGCCTCCGGCTGGGAAACGAACCCGGGACCGGTGGCGAAGAAGGTACGCTAACCACTACGCCACGCGGTCGACAATTAAAAACAAAGAAATTAAAAAATTGGTTATAGATTATTTTATTATTATAGAAACAATAACCGCTGGTAAGAAACATACCCAAATGGCAACCACCTGTTGCCAAATGCAATGTAGATGGATTCATTTGGCATACGGCTATAGGTGAAGCAACGATTTGTGTGTTTTTGCGGGAAGTCGATGGATGCAGATGGCTGCGTTTCGTGGCACCAGTCAACAGGGGACTTGTTGAGTGAAAATGATGACGGTGATGCTTATGATACTATTTAGATACATTTCTTTTTATTGTATAAAGTGACGGGCTCACCACGTGCATTATATTGTTTTGGTGAAACGTGGATTGTGGCAGTCATCTGTTTTTGCAGTGAATGCCCAGTCTCTGACTACCCCTTATGGGATACAGTCGTGATCGTATGTATGTATGTATGTATAAAGTGATGAAACGAGCAATTCGTTCACCTGATGGTAAGTGCAACGTCTGCCCATAACAAATGCTGTGTCACCCAGAACATTTCTGTGTGACAGCTCACTCTGGCTCTCAGTCCTCAGTCTAAGTTCGATGGGCACATCACCCTGAGACATCAGTTCTTAAGTCTCACATGTCCTATGATTACGCTAGCCCACAGTGCCCTTCAAACCGAAACTCAGCAATGTTTGCACGCTACTGCTTCACGGCAGAATAACTGGCCTTGGACTTGGCGTCGTCGTCGTCGTTTCAGCCTATCAATAGTCCACTGCTGAACATAGGCCTCCCCCATAGATTGCAACAAAAGTTTTTAGCTTTCGTTTTGGGGGGATTTTGCCATAGTTGCCACGCTTGACAGACGGGTTGGCAACCGCAGTTTATTTATTCAGATGTTCCAGCAAGATGCTGCTGCCGCACCTCTTGGTTTTCATTTTCCCTCTGTCGATTTTACGACACCCACGGGATGAGATAGGGGTGGTAGATTCTCTTAAGCTACCACACTTAAATCTTAGATCTTAGCGAATTAACTAAATTTGACTAAAGTTTCCTTATTTATTACACCAAAAATATAGTATTTCTGTAGCAAATATGAATGATAATGTCTTAATAGCATCAGACATATCATAAATCTTGCGTTGTAATTTGAAAGTTTCATAATTCGAATTACGAAGAAAAGACTGGAACATTAAATCGTTTAAATTGTTGGAGGTCAAAACTCTGTTTCAATATTTTAAATAAATGTTAGAAACTATGGTTTTCGAATGTAAATAATAATGTCATTCAATTATATTATGATCTTTATTGTTATGTCTACAATTTTCTTATAATGTAAGTGCAATAAAAACAGACATAAAATTATACTTTATTTTCTTGAGGATATATTTTGTTGCAAAATGAGGAGACAGTATTTATAAATTTATTTATTTTTATTTAATTAAACGGTCAGAAACAAATTCAACGTTAATCAGTCAACTTATTTATTCTTCTCGCTGAAAGAACTACATACGTTCCGGCAATATTGCCGGCCATTCGTCCGCAAACAGGTCGCACTCAGTGTTTGAGTTCGAAAGAGCGTTTTGCGTGGTGAGGACGCGGGGCATGGGTGAGTAAGCACGCGTGAAGGTGCGTGCAAAGTATGTGTTTACGATTATGTAAAATCGTCACAGTTCGGCACTTAGGTCTGACCCGTCAATCTACCCGCGGATTTTATTTTTTATTGGATAAGGTGACGAAACGAGTAAAACGTTCACCTAATTACTTACCTTCATTAGACTAATGATACCACTGCTTATATAAATAAAAGTTAAAACATAAATTATTTAAGTTCCGTTATTGCATCGTATTATTGTATGTGCACTAATGCAGCCGTCCGAGTTGGCTCGGAGTTCGGGCAGGACTGAAAACCAGTGTCGGGATCAGAGCAATTTAAGTCTCTGTATCTCGATTTTTACTGAGTCATGTCCATTTCACGGTATTATGCTGCTACGCAGACTCATTTTATATAATTTTTTAACTTTTGTTGATTTTGGGCAATACTATTTTATGTTCTGTGTAATTCCACTTTTTTTCTTGTTTTGTTCTTGTATCTATTGTAATTAGACCGTGAATAAATGTGTTTCTTTCTTTCTTTCTTTCTAATGGGAAGTGCAACGTCTACCCATTACAAATACAGTGTCATCCAGAAAATATCTGTGTGACGCCACAATGCGACCGTCACCCTGAGACATGGGTTCTTAAGTCTCATATGTCCAGTGATTACGCCAGCTCTCAGTGCCCTTCAAACCGAAACACAGTAATGTTTGCACGCTACTGCTTCACGGCAGAATAACTGACCCTGGGATGGTACCTACCTAGACGGATTTCTGCATAGGAATCGTACCACCAGTAACACATTATTTATTTAAAACATGGTTCATAGAAAGAATGATTAAACATTAACTTACCGAGTTCGATTTCAATATGGGTATTTCAATCACTTACAAAACTTAATGCAAGTTGATGTTATAACTATTCTTAAAACTCAAATTCTAACTTATAACAATTGGTTGATAAAATTGCTTCCGATAATTCGTAGATAATAATTCTGTTAGCAAATTAACGAGAAGTCAGATATGATGAAT
This sequence comes from Luehdorfia chinensis, assembly GCA_019845155.1. Taxonomy (NCBI): domain Eukaryota; kingdom Metazoa; phylum Arthropoda; class Insecta; order Lepidoptera; family Papilionidae; genus Luehdorfia; species Luehdorfia chinensis. The sequence continues at coordinate 4,591 of JAHVAK010000473.1, forward strand.
ACGAAAATATCTGAAGATATTCGAGTAATCCAAATTGATTTATAAATGTTTTAGACTGAAAATTTATAAATACTTGTATTTCCTTATACCTTTTTCAAGCGGTTAGTTTTAAAATGGGTACGCACGTTGGCCCAGAAAATTACTGTTTCACCATCGTGCTGTTATTTTTAATTTCCACGTTGGATTCCTACTAAATATTTAATCTCCAATGCTAGACTTAGACTGTTTTTTTACTTATTTTTATTTTATTTTTTACTATTTTGACTATTTCAATGAAACTAATTTTACGGATGCTATCGCGTTTATTTAACTATTTAAAAACCGACGTTACGAGTGCTTTCCAGCACTCATGATTTAATAGAGAAGATGGTTGGGAAGCTCGGGATCCTTTAATGAATAAAATTAGATCAAAATTCAATCATACCACTGCAAGACTTCAAGATACAGTTAGCTCTTTCTGCGTAGATCGGAACAAAAATAATAACTAAAAGCTGGAGGTACTCCGGGTTAACTATGACATCAGGACATCGGTCACCTCAGTCCTCCCGTGACCATGGGTGCTGTAAAGCACTAGAAACGTCGGGTTATAAATAGTAAAATTAAACGCGATATGATCCGTAAAATTAGTTTCATTTTAATGTGTAGTGTTCGCGTAAATATAAGAAATCATTTCTATTTTGACATCCAATTAAAGTGATGAAACGAGCAAAACGTTCACCTGATATTAGTGTAACGTCTGTTCATAACAAATGTTGTGTTGCCCAAAAATTTTATGTGTGACACCACACTGTGTCCATCACCCTGAGACATAAGTTCTTTAGTCTCATATGCCCAGTGATTACACTAGCTCAAAGTGCCTTCAAACTGAAACACAGTAATGGTTGCACACTACTGCTTCACGGCAGAATAACTGGCCCTGGGGTGTTACCTACCTAGATGGATTTCTGCATAGGAATCCTCCCACAATCACTTATGAGTATATAGATATGAGTATTAACAGTTCGTTCCTTCACGGTAATTTTCGCTTCGCAGCGTACGGTTAATTTTTTTGCGTGGAACCCTAATTATTTTTTTTAAATAAAAAGAATTAGTCACTCGTTATAACCTCAGCTATCTGCCAGTAAAAATAGGTCCAGATGTTTTGGAGAGTAGTCGGAACAGACAAACAGACAATTAAAAAAAAAATTGTCTGTCTGTCTGTAGGTACTGTATATACTTTCACACGCATTTAGTGTCAAAGCTGGTATTTTGACAAAACAAACCGACAATTTTATTAATTTGTATAGATAAAAGTACCAAATGCCTATCTTAAACAGTACTTTACCGGTTTGTCTATTTTAAGACTGGTATTTTTTAAGGAATTAAATGAAGATACTGGCAAATTGTTCACCTGATGGTACGTACAACCCAGACCATTTCTGCGTAGCGCTACACTGCACTCGTTGGCCTGAGACAAAAAATCTCAAATGGCCTTTAATTACCCGAGCCATCATTGCAATCCTGACCGAACTAGCCTTATATTAAACAGTAAGTAATAATCCCCTGATTTTTGGCTAGGTAGGCTTTCTATGCAGGAATCCGTCTAGGTAGGTACCACCCCAGAGCCAGTTATTCTGCCGTGAAGTAGTAGTGTGCAAACGTTACTGTGTTTCGGTTTGAGAGCACTGAGAGCTAGCGTAATCACTGGGCATATGAGACTTAAGATCTCTCAGGGTGATAGGCACAGTGAGGTGTCACACAGAAATGTTCTGGGTGACACAGCGTTTGTTATGCGCAGACGTTGCACTTACAATTAGGTGGACGTTTTGCACGTTTCTTCACTTTAACAAATAAAAAAAAATCGAGAACCTACCTACCCTTTCCCTTACCTAGTTGGTGACTCAGACGTATTCATCTACATCGCTACCGTTGACGATTCAACGAGGGTTTTCCTGTCTGCGGCCAGGAAAAATCGTTCTAATTTTTATCGCCGTGGACATTGACCTGCTCAGCTCAGCTATCCCCAGCTGATCTTATTCACGGAGGTCATTGGACGGAGCGGATTACGAAATAGTGGTAGCAGTGGAGCGGAACGCGTTTTTAGACGAACAATTTACATCTAACGACATTCTTGTGTCCGACAAACTGAAGCACTAGTAAAATCAATTTCATTATAAATATTTTGGTTCAAGTTTCTGTAACTTTTACTTTTACTGGTGGAACGATTCTTATGCAGGAGTCCGTGTAGGTAGGTACCACCCCAGGGCCAGTTATTCTGCCGTGAAGCAGTAGTGTGCAAACATTACTGTGTTTCGGTTTGAAGGGCACTGTGAGCTAGCGTAATCACTGGGCATTTGAGACTTGAGAACTGATATCTCAGGGTGACGGGCGCAGTGTGGTGTCACGCAGAAAGATTCTGGGTAACACAGCATTTGTTGTTGCTTGCCATCGGGTGAACGTTTTGCTCGTTTCGTCGCTTTATGCAATAAAAATTACTGCGATTTTATTTGGCTCGAGTCAAAATATACGACACTTTATTTTGTATATTTGTAGGTTATATTAGTAAATAATTGTTGTTTTTTACGTTATTGTCAAACCTTTTATCCACCGGGAATTAAGAATTTTTGGTGAATTTGAATCGTGTTTCGCAAATTGTTTTACTCTCCAAGTTATAATCTGTAAATTTTATATTAAAGTTTTAAATTTAATAGTTTTTGGCATTTGTTAATGCTCATTTTATTAATAACAGCTTATTGTTACCACCGCCACCACCACCAACATTTCAGATCATCACAAGTCCACTGCTGAACATAGGCCTCCCCCATAGATTGCTAAAAAGTTTGTAACTCACATTTTGGGGGGGAATTTTACCGTAGTTGCCACGCTAGGCGGTTTGGCAACCGCAGTTTATTTACTCTGATGTTCCAGGAAGAAGCTGCTGCCCATCCTCTGGTTTTAATATTCCCTCTGTCGACATTACAAAAGCAAAACGCTGCGTTGACATCCAAATTAAAACGCATTTCAGGGAATTAGAATACAACAACTGACGGCAGTACTACTCCGTTCTCTACCCCTACGCCGTAGACTTCGACTCCATGACTTCGACCGTAGACGGCGACGACTAGACGCATGAATCGGATCCTGGGTTCGAATCCCAACCGCAGTTAACAATTGTAAAAAAAATCACATCATTGCTTTATGGGCCTGGTTGTGTAGTGCGTGTGTCTGTTAGACGCAGACAAGATACTGGAGAAATTCTAGTATGGGGCATTGTTTTTTAATAAAAATAATGTGTTATTTCAGTATGAAAAAAAAAACAAAAAACCAAACGAGTGTTTGTCGAAATTAGATCAGTAAACAACACAAGCTAGCAAAACTCGAGCTGAATTCGTTTATTTTATGCATGAAAAGTCTGCAGCGCATCCAGTGCATGACAATGTTTTATTTGTTAAGAATTTAAAACGGGAAGCAAACTTTAGACTGTTGATTAGAATTCCTTGTTTATAGACTGAAAAGACACTAAAATCACACTTAAATACATTTTCATGAAACGAACTCAAGTGTAAATGTACTATAATAAATAATAATAATAATAATCATCATCCTCATTTCAGCCTATCACTAGTCCACTGCTGAACATAGGCCTCCCCCATAGATTACTAAAAAAGTGTGTAGCTCTCATTTTGAGGGGAATTTTGCCATAGTTGCCACGCTTGGCAGGCGGGTTGGCAACCGCAGTTTATTTATACAGATGTTCCAGGAAGATGGCTGCTGCCCATCTTCTGGTTAAAATTTTCCCTCTGTCGACTTTTACGACATCCACGGGATGAGATGGAGTGGTAGATTCTCGTAAGCGGCCACCACACGGCTAATAATATCCAGTATAATTTAAGAATATTTTTCTCATAATTTAAATAATTCCGGAAGTTTAAAAACTCTTCATTCACGTGCAAAAATAGCGAGCAAATCTTGAATTGGCTTAAACTGATTCCTTATTATGTGCTAACTTTTTATACTGAATTCCCAATAGCATTTAAAAACGAATATTAAAATAATATTATGTCCTTTATATATATATTTGTATATAATTCGCCAATAAGGCTTGGTTAATAATGTAAACTTACAAACACGACCTCCATAAGTAGCAGTAGCAGAAACGTAGGGTAAATCGTTATTTTTTATTCAATTTCCTGTAGCGGGAAAGCACTCACACGATAAGGTTTGTTTCTTAAACATAGGGAGTAAAACTTACATCACACAAAAAATGCATGATATAAGTTAGTTTTAACAAAAGATATCTTTAAATGAAACTAATTTTACGGATTTTATCGCGTTTTATTTTATTATTTATAACCCGACGTTTCGAGTGCTTTACAGCACCCATGGTCACGGGCGGACAATTAGGGTGCTGTAAAGCACTCGAAACGTCGGGTTATAAATAATAAAATAAAACGCGATAAAATCCGTAAAATTAGTTTCATTTAAATGTGTAGTGTTCGCGTAAATATAAGAAATCATTAAAAGATATCTTTATTCATGCTTCAATAAATAGAATTAATAAAGTGTGCATGTCTGTCAGGTAAACCATCTCTTCACAGAATTTTTTAAGACGTAAACACTTACAAATGCTGTCACCCAGAACATTTTCGTGTGACACTGCGGCCTAAAACATCTACAGCAGGATTTGAAGACACTGAGCTCATTTTGCGTACATTTAATCAAAAATAATTATTAAAAATCTGAAGGTACTCTGGATAACGTCAGGACGTCTGACACCTCAGTCCTCCTCTGACTATGGGTACAGTAAAGCGCTCGAAATATCGGGTTATAGTAATTAAGATTAAACGAGATAAAATCCGTTAAATTGGTTTCATTGAATGTATAATATTCGTATCATAAATATTCGCGTAAGTAATCCATCTATTGTTGCAAAAGAATCCTACCATCGGTTCTTTTTGCAATAACTCCTGTACTTATCCTGCGTTAAAATTATCGCATGGGACATAATTTTCGTTTTTTATCATTATCCCCGGCATAGGCAAGTCTATACGATGATCACAGTTTTTGATACTATCAAATTCAAAGATAAGAGATTTATTTTAGAAGACCAAGTCAACACGATAATTTCGTATTATGATCCTGAAAGTGTTGTAAAAATGTTTGCGTGCTTGTTATTTTATCGTCAATGTCATTTATTTCTTAATATGATTAGTTTGATAATGATGGCCTAGTGGTCAGAGTACCTGACTTCTAAGCCGCGGGTCCTGCGTTCGAATCGCAGCCGGGGCCAAAATTTGTGCTAAAACATAAATTGTTGGTTTTCGGGTCTGGTTGTGTTGTGATTGTCCCCGTGTTTCTGACACTGCATCCTAGCCTACCTCCGATCTTATCGCATCAGCGTTACATGGGGCGCAGGTAGGTTGGGACGCGTGAGTGCCTCTGTGTTTGCGCTTACACTTGTGGCACTATAATATCTCCTGCGCAGTTGATGGCTCTCGACAGTAGTCAGAATTTGTCGCCGTGGTCGAAATCGGCCAGGAGAACATCATCAATACATTATGTAGGTAAAGTAGTTGCTGATAGCCTTCTTGTCTTTTACAGCTTCAACGGACAACATGTGCGCTAAAATCTCTAATCTCCTAAGTCTATCTATACCCTCCACCACTACAACACTACCACTAGGCAATACACACCACTGAAGTTGAGAACACGACACGTGTTTCACCTCAAAATGAGGCATCATCAAGTGATATTGACTGTACGACAGTCAGCCGCCTAGTGACGGTCAGTTCGGATCTTAGCCAATTAACCTTCTTTCCTTTTTTAAGTTTCTCTTATATCCTAGGAATCCTACCACCAGTAAAAACTAGTACTAAACAAATGAATGTTGATGAGTATTTTATTTTATACGAAATACTTTCTGCGAAATTAAAATTTAATGTAAGATTAGGTCGTGAAATTTCTTAATCCTCAAATTAATTAATAAACTTTATTAACGTAATAAAGAGCTCGAGTTGGAAACAACAATCGGGCAATGTTATGCGATACAGTTCTCAACTTCCCGCAAAGTTATATAGATGTGATACTCCTTTGAAATTTCTTTGTTTAAAGTTTATTTTGTGAACACTTCCTCACTAAAGTTAGTGTAACAGTTGTGGGAATTTGAATATTTTGCTTAAATCAAGCTGTGTCCGCGACTTTGTCCAGATAAACGTAGAAAGATTTGATATTTACTGATGATACGAATAATTGATTAATTCCACATTTAATATCTAATATAATGTATGCAAATTTGATATTAACATCTTCAGTAGTCTTTATGTGTATAGCAAAACAGTCATTCAAGTACACATAACCATTGTTTATTAATTAAGTTGCTAGCAGTTAGTGGCCCCCAGGGCCAGTTATTCTGCCGTGAAACAGTAGTGGGCAAATATTACTGTGGTTAGGCCTGAAACACTGAGACCTAGTGTTATTACTAGGCGTATGAGACGTAAGAGCTGATGTCTCAGGGGGACAGGCGCAGTGTGGTGCCAAACAGAAATATTCTGAATGACATACCATTTGTTTTGGGCTGACGTTGCACATACCATCAGATGACCGTTTTTGTCGTGTCGACACATTTCTTTAAAAATCGGTTATCGATTCTACGAGCTATGGCTACAGCTTTATCGGTCTTCTGAGGACCCACCACGACTCGCGCACCACGACGCTCGACCGCCGTGGAGAGTCAATAGTCAATAATTAATAATCATGCATTATAATGAAGAAAAGTAAGTTAGTTTCAAAGTAACTTACTTTTCTTCATTATAATGGATTTCCGCAAAATAACGCCTGATTCTATTAACTAATAATCATGCCGCAATAGTCAATAATCATACCGCGTACACACGATTCACCCGTGTTCCAGGGCGGTTCTCACCGCCCAGAGTTACCGACACACAAGTCGACAGTCCGAATGGACGCCCGCAGCCTCCCTCGGACGGTCATTAGACGACTTCAAATATTTAAGATATTCGAAAGCACGCAGCGAACGCGACACAGTCCGAATTTCGAGGTTTTTGTAAGAGTTTATTTATATATTTATGTTTGGGTCAATCCAAACCTGGCACGCGGGCTCCGGGCCCGCGAGCACAGCATCCGGTGAAGCTGTAAAAGCCGAGAAGGCTAACAGCAATTACATCACCGAAAACGTATATATCTGCTGAGGATAGTGACATAGACAGTTCATCATTGCAGCCAATCACTAGTCCGCTGCTAAACATTGGCCTTCCCCATAGATCGTCACAAAAGTTTTCATTTAGGGGGTGGTTGCCAACGCTTGGGTTAGCAACAATAGTTTATTTAATCAGATGTTCTATGGAGATGCTGCCCATCTTCTGGTTTTAATTTTCCCTCTGTCGACTTTTACGAAGCCCTCGGGATGAGGTGGGGTGGTAGATTCTCTTAAGCCGCCGCCACATATCAGTTACAATACATACAAATAGAAATAGTTACAATAAGTTTTATCCCATAATGGTAACCTAGGTCTCCTCAGCTGACATGCATATTGACCACAACTGACGTCAAACCAATAATAAGTCCTATTCTAAAACCATTAAATTTTTTGTGATTATTGTGTACCCATCCACCATAAGTTACATACATAAATACAGTCATGCCTTTTCTACGTGTAACAGGTAAACGTGGGCCACTCACGTAGACCACATTTCGCATGCGCGGGAAACGAGACGTGACGGGTGGCGAACCACGTCGCCGCCATTTTGGTGCGAGAAAAAAAATCTTACTTCCCATTGCGTTCCCACGAGCAGTATAATTTACAGCATTGCACGTTATGGTGTTATTCTGCACTAATAAAGGCTGTCCGTAGAATACCTTAGTAGCCTCTTACGACATCTCTATAGAAAAGAGATAGGTGCTATCCTACTCTGCTGGAAACCTATCGGTATAAATTATCCTGAACGAAATCAGATTTGGCAGCAATTATAATTGAAACGACACATTTGCGTTCAATTACCACTTGCTTTAAATTATCCATTTATGTAAGCATGGAAATAATTTATATTGAAGTCGTAATTAAGTTTCATTTTAAGTTCCAGTTTCAATTAAAACACCATTATGCATGTAATAATATTTGACTTACGATGACGTTTTATTTTCAATTATGAGATTACTCCTCAAGAACCTTAAACGTGATTCAGTTCAACAGTATATACTCGTACTTAATTACTAATTTTAATAAAAACTCTAATTGATTTAAAACACTATTATCACATAGTATTGATAAATATATATTTTTTTGTTTGCCACACAAATTGTTGGTTTTCGGGTCTGGTTGTGTTGTGTTTGTCCCCGTGTATCTGACACTGCATCCTAGCCTACCTCCGATCTTTTCGCATCATCGTTACATCGGGCGCGGGTAGGTTGGGACGAGTGAGTGCCTCTGTGTTTGCGCGTACAGTTGTGGCAGTATAATATCTCCTGCGCAGTTGATGGCTCTCGACATTCGGATTCGGAAGTTGTCGCCGTGGTCGAAATCGGCTAGGAGAACATCAATCATCAACATCATCATCATAATTTTTTTTGTTTATTCTGTTTTTTGTCAGAAGTCTTAATCTACTTTAGTAATGTTTGAGGGAGTGAAGTAGCGCAGATGGCTTGAAATGTTTGTAAGAATTTGAGTGGTGCAAGAAAACTCATAACGAAGAACATCTAGTTATGCCGAAATTGTAGGGAGATATGAAATTCGGCACATCATTTGTGTTTGTATGAAAAATAGAAACAAATGGAACATTCTATGGACGATCATTATGGGACGTGCTTTTATTTGCATAATGAATAATATACAGGTGCATATGCAATGATAATAAATTAAAAATATGATATCGTATTCACCTAAAATTATGACTGAGAGTGCGTTTTAATAATGAACTTCAAAGTGTTATTAATTTAAACTTAATTCACGGATTTTATCGCGTTTTACTTCACTTTTTCTATTGGATTAAGTGGCAAAACGAGCAAAACGTTCACCTGATAGTAAGTGCAACGTCTGCCCATAACAAATGCTGTGTCACCCAGAATTTCTGTGTGACACCACAGTGCACCCGTCGCCCTAAGACATCAGTTCTTAAGTCTTATATGCCCAGTGACTACGCTAGCATCCAGTGCCCTTGAAACTGAAACAGAGTAATGTTTGCACACTACTGCTCTCTGCTGTATCTACCTGGACGGATTCCCGCACAGGAATCCTAGCACCGGTAAAACATTTTCAGTAACAGTATTAATTCAGTACCTATAGTTTTCACACACTCCCTTAACATTCATCAGTACATTTACTTAGAGTACTCGAGAAAGTTTGTATCCGGCTTTATTTTTTGTACAATGTTTTCGTAATAATGAAATTGAGCCGTAATCCGTATTCAGGAAAGTGGAGCAAGACGATTTTTCTTCTGAAAGACGAAATGGTGCAAATTTTGTTACGAAATTTTTTGTTACTTTGGATTTTTTGAATATAATAAGAATAAATGTTTAAATACAATAAAATCATAGTGTGTGTTATATCCAATGAAATTTTATGTATAGCGCACGTGACACCAGACCTCAACAGTGGAAATCTGATGAATATGGAGTCGCGTTTACTTTTCGTATAATATAGACGCAAAATTATCAGCATTTATATGAAAAACTGAACATCTCCGAGCTGCATTGAATGCCTCTACGAATAAAATGTCCGAAACACAGCACAGCTGCATTTTTCGCTATTCTGCAACGAGATATTGGAACAATATCTGACCACCAATTAGGAAGTCTGCTTCAGTCAAGTTGGAAACAGTAATCTAATTGTGCTGAGTATCATATGTACAATTTTTAAATTTATTTATAGTTATTTTTTTTTTAAATTTATTTATCTGGAACCAACAACAACCTCTTCTTTCCTTTTTTCGTTTTAATCTAAAACAAGTCACAAATTAAGTCCAAAACTTAGTACCCGCCTACGTTATAAATCCACATACCGACTTATAGAGTAGCATTAACAAAATGTTAATTAACAAAATGTTTCTTCCATTTTCTTTTCATGTAAGATCGCATCTCACGTATCTGAATAAAAACAAAATGTGCGGAATGTTCTAGTAATGATTTCTCACTCGTTCTACGGTATAGGAGAACAACGTAAGCAAACCCGATTGATCTAGATCTAGAAAAATAAATTGTTCAATATCATCTGCTATATAAAAAACCACAAGAGACCACCGCCCAATCTGTTTGCGTGGGCATCCCGAAAATCGGCAAAGGGAAATGAACAACCTCCCGGCATCCGACTATAAATGTTTCAAATATCTCTAAGGCTAAAAGTATTATCCAGACCGTTGACGGACTACAGCGCCTAAGCTGATGATGAATGAATTTGGCGAATTCTCACTTGAAAGAAAACGGACTAGTCAGATGATATCGATGGTTTTTTTTTATAATACAAAGTGACGAAACGAGCAAAACGTTCACCTGATGGTAAGTGCAACGTCCGCCCACAACAAATGCTGTCACCCAGAATATTTCTGTGTGACACCACACTGCGCCCGTCACCCTGAGACATCAGTTCTTAAGTCTCAAATGCCCAGTGATTACGCTAGCTCACAGTGCCCTTCAAACCGAAACACAGTAATGCTTGCACACTACTGCTTCACGGCAGAATAACTGGCCCTGGGGTGGTACCTACCTAGACGGATTCCTGCATAGGAATCCTACCACCAGTAAATGGTTTGACGAATGGTTTTTGAAAAGTGATAATCCAGATAATTCTATCAGACAGCTTACTGTACAGCTCCCCTCACCCCCCATCACTCCTCTTTTTTTCCAGTATTCACAGTCTAATCCAAAAAATAAAATATTCGCATCCAAGGTGGACTTGCGTGACCACGTGAAAGCCCTCTCGGAGTGACCTCCCCGGCCCAGCCTGGCCGTCATAATTAGCTTTAGAGAATCCCACATGCTCGGCTGTCAAAGGCTGACCATGTGGGATCCTCTAAAGCTATTTTTTACGTGAGTTACCAAGCCGATTACTAAATATGTATTAAACATTAGAGCGCTACAGAAAGCAATAATTTTATCGTCATTTTTAGTTTTGCCGTAGTATAATTTTAAATCAAACTAATTTATTAAATAAAACCTATATCACAAACATTAAGCCGAACATTTTAACTTCAAAGGTATTTTTACTATTCATTGCTTTTATTTTTGTAAAATTCCAATGAATTGGTCAATTCAAAATAGCCGACATGCCTTTTTGGCAAATGTGACAAAGCGATTGTAAAAAAATATTTGTAGTATTCGTTATATTTATTTTAAAACGGAAGCTAAATTATTGGGTCGTTTTAAGTTTTTTTATTGCATAAAGTGAGGAGACGAGCAAAACGTTCTCCTGATGGTTAGTGCAACGTCTGCCGACAACAAATGCTGTGCCACCCAAAACACTTCTGTGTGGTAAAACATTGCGCCCGTCACCCTGGACATCAGTTCCTATATCTCATATGCCCAGTGATTACACTAGCTCTCAGTGGCATTTTTTTTTTGAGACACGTTTTAAGATGAAACACGTGTCGCGTTCGGTGGTTTGTATTTCCTAGTGAATTAGATCAGGTACTCTAGATTATATCAGGTACAAGGCCTGGCCTAGTAGTTCGAGTACCTGACTAACACACTGCGGGTCTTAGGTTCGAATCCGGAATCGGGTCTGATTGTGTTGTGATAGTCCTTGTGTCTCTGACACTGCATCTTAACCTATCTGCCGGTTTTGTGGCATGAGTATTACATCGGACACGGGTTGGTTGGGACGAGTGAGTGCCTCTGAGTTTGCGCGTGTGCGCAGTTGATAGCTGCCGACAGTGTTCTAATTGTCGTCGTAGTCGAAAATCAACCAGGAGAACATCATTGCCTTGTGGAAGTGTTGTAGTGGTGGGGGGTATCTGGTGGCGGTTCTCGGTGACAATATTAGTTTGCTTGTGCACGCTGTCGTTGGAGTATACACCATTTATATTTTTTGCATGCGAATCTTAGGAAATTGACTTTCTTTAGACTTGACTTTTTCGAATTAAAATAGGTCTTTTCCTGGGGTATGGACTGGTAGACAAAATATGCAGTTTAGTGTATAAACAACTAGAGTAAGCGTATAGTATATTCATCTTAGTTTACAGAGTTGTGGTGACTTAAATAGGTTGTAATGAAAAGAGTTTCATATTATATGCAGGCACAGAACACTCCTTATAGGAGCCGCATGTATGAAATCTTGTTAAAAACACATTTCACACTTGCGATCAGTGGGACGGGAGGGCAACTACCGGCTCTGATTGGATAGCTTCAGTCATAGCATAATTCGACACTCATGACGTCGCTGATGTAATGATGTACAATTGTTGACACAAGAATAAACAATAATTGCAGTATCGAATATATAAGTTGCATTTTTGAAAGAGTAACTGGCGACACCACAGATTTTTTAACTTTATACAGGTATTTGAAAACCATTAACGTTACTAACTATATTATATAACGTTTTTTTAGATGGGCGGCGGTGATCACAAAAAAAAATACGATTTTCACATCAGCGATAATTTACTGAGCTGTTTGCGAAAGCGGCGGCTTTGTATGCGGTTTCTATACGAGGTGTTATGTTTATGCAAGTTTTTACTGATGGATGGACTAAAATTACATTAGTCTCTTTTAAATTCCCTAGATTTGCAACAAACTTTTGGTTATTATTAAAATAATAATAAGTTATATTTTTTTATATACTGCTCGTAAATAATGATTTAATCCAAAAACCGTCTTCAACAAAGCAGCTCTAATAGAGTTTCATAATTTTCTTAAAGAAATCCCAATTCCATTTTAAAAAACAGAAATCCACGCGTACGTAGGTAGTCGCGGGTTTCAGCTAGTGTACTACAAATTAACAAATAACGTAGCTACAGTATTTAAAAATTATTTCATCGAGTAAAAACTGTGTCAGTATACACATACATAAATATATAAAGAAACACATACACACGAAAAAGAGAGAAAAATAGAATTCAAATTCGCAACGAATTTTTAAAGTACTCCCGGACACTCAAAACGAAGCTAGTGATGCAAGCTAGTGAACCGAACAAGGACAGCCGTATCCATTCTATCTGAAATCATACTCATAACCACATTGTGATTCCCCCAAATTCTACGCAACAATCGACGCGTAATTTTTGCGCATGATGACTTAGAAATCAGCAACGCCGGCACCTGCAAACATGCCTGGCGCACTGCAAAATCGCGGGAGCCCCAACAGTGTCCTAAATATATTGTTATATTGCACACGCATGACGTTATAGGCCTTCTGAGTAAAGTTGGTCCATAGGCCTTCTGAGTAAAATTGGTCCATAGTGCACTTGCAAAACATTGACAATAGGATCTGAATAGTGTCATTCTATAATATCACGATTTCGATTATGGCAAAACTATTCGACACACACATTATTTTTATTTTATTTTATTTATTTGGAATAACAAACAGTTACACAATATTGTAATGTTAAACAGAGTTTAAAAATATATTTTGTTAATTGTGTAACCCACACCGTTATCCACAAGTTAATTGATGGAGTTGTGTTACTCAAATCTAGCATATGCTTGTCTATAACTTAGATTAACTGAGATTTTAAAAGGGGCTTACATAAAAATGGTTTTTTAAATATAAATTTTACATAAAAAAAAATTAAATTATATTGTGTTAGCTATCTGTTTGAATCAATAAATGTATAACAAGATTTCTAAATTCAGTGGCAGAAGAGGCAAATATATCGAGCCCTGATAACTTGTCGTTAAATAATTCAGTTAATCGACGCAGAGGTGCGCGCACCCCGGCGTTGGTCCGGCACGGTGCTGTGTAGAACAGATGGCGCCCGCGCACCTCACGCCGATTTACACTGCATGTAACCATGTACTTTAATTTATTAGTTAAATCTATACAGTCAAACATATTGTTACAAATACTGTATATCGTCATGGCACTCAGCAATATTCTCCTATTTTATAAACTTAATAGATTATATTTGATAAGTGATTGCGAATATGATAGATGTACATGAAATTTAAAGTTAATTCTACGTAAAAATTTTCGTTGGATTAATTCTATTGAATATTTGTACTTGTTATACAGAGGATTCCAAATTGAGACAGCATATTCTACTTGTGATCGAATCAGGGATTTGTAAAGAAATAAGTGTGTTGATATAAGTTTAAAATTGAGGGAGTTCCTAGTTACGAAACCATACATTCTAAGAGCCTTGTCTCTAATGGAACTAATATGACCATCTAGACGTAGTTTTGAGTCCAATACTACACCAAGATCACGTATCGGGTCAACTTTAATTAAAAAAGCATTATTACGCTTATAGTAAAATTTAAATATATTTTTATTTTTTGTAAAGGTTATGGATTTACATTTTGAAAGGCTAAGATATTCTTTGTTCTTCTTACAGTACTTAAAGAAACGATCTAAGTCCTCTTGAAGTTATAGTATATTATATATATAATACAGTAGCTGTAATCAGAGCAAATATAAAGGCACTCAAATGCTCTTCATCTAACGCTTATGTGATCAATGTGAAAGATATTATTTGAGAGAGAGAATATTGCGCAGAAATGAATTCACTCAGGATCTACTTCCGATACGGGAAGATGAGGCAGAATTTGTAAGAATGTGTTTATCGGCTCAATTGGCGCAGTGGCTAAGGGATTGGCGCCTGCATAGTCAGTAGCGTGTTCGATTACTGCCTATAGATAGTAGTTCCGGGTCTGAGTGTTTGTGCATGTGTTCTTTACGTATGTAAAACGCACCCACGGTGTAGGAGGAAACCTAGTGAGGCATCGTTTTTTTTTTTTTGGTTTGTGACATAAATTACTTCTGGTATTAATCAGAAGATCACTCTGTTATTTTAGTCGTCTAGGCATCATCATTGTCGTTATCATCATTTCAGCTCATCAACGGTCCACAGCTGAACTTTGGCCTCCACCATTGATTAATACATGATACAATAGTATCATGTAATCCATAATAATATTATACATGCGAAAGTAACTCTATATGTCCCTGTGTCCGTTTGTTACCTTTTCACGGCCGCCGTTAAACCAATCTTAACGAAATTTGGCAAGGACATAGATTGCACACTGGAGACGTGCAACGGATAAGATACTTTTTATTCTGCAAAATCAATAAGTTCCCACGGGATATTTAAATAAACCTATATCCATGCGGACAAAGTCGCGGGCATCAGCTAGTTGTTAATATATTAAATTGTACGGGTGTGTTAATTTTAAGTGCTGATTTACCACGTGCTCGGTGGTGAAGGAAAACATCGTGAGGAAACCTGCATGTATGAGAAATAAAAAATATTTGGAAGACATGTGCAGACCGCCAAACTACATTTGAGCAGCGTGGCGGATTCTTTCTAGCTCCAAAACCCCCTCAGAAATGAGAGGAGGCCTGTGCTCATCAGTGGGACATTTTTAGGCTGAAACTTTACTTTTTTTTACTAGTGGTCACCCAGTGACAGAAATTCGATCGTAATTCATAATGAGAGCTACAAACTTTTGTGGCAATCTATGGGGGAGGCCTATGTTCAGCAGTGGACTAGTGATAGGCTGAACCGACGATTGGCAGTATGAACGTAAATAATGATGGTTTTATTTTATTCAATATAATGTATAATATTTGTATTTTAAAAGATACGAGTACTAGACTAATTAATATGCACGGTCCGTTGTAACGTCAACTTAGGTAATCCTTAGGGCTATGTCAGTTACTCTGATTCTTCTACGGTTTTCATCTTTGCACGATGCAACATAGAGCATATATATATATGTGGGAGTCAGCGATGGCTGAGCGATACTGCCGCCTACCTCTTAGTTAGGCGGTACAAATATATATATTTTCGGTGATGTAATTGCTGTTAGCCTTCTCGGCTTTTACAGCTTCATCGGATACTGTGCTCGCGGGCCAGGGGCCCGCGTGCCAGGTTTGGTTTGACCCAAACATAAATAAATAAATAAAAACTCCTACAAAAACCTCGAAGTTCGGACTGTGTCGCGTTCGCTGCGTGCTTTCGCGATTTCGAAAATCTTAAATATTTTAAGTCGTCTAATGACCGTCCGAAGGAGGCTGCGCGCGTCCATTCGGACTGTCGACTTGTGTGTCGGTAACTCTGGGCGGTGAGAACCGCCCCGGAACACGGGTGAATCTTGTGTACGCGGTGTGATTATTGATTATTGTGACAGGCGGTACAGGGATCCTTGTGTAAAGTTTCAGCCTATAAATGTCCCACTACTGAGCACAGGCCTCCTCTCATTTCTGAGAGGGTTTTGGAGCTAGGAAGAATCCGCCACGCTGCTCTAATGCGGGTTGGCGGACTTCACATGTCTTCGAAATATTTTTTTATTTCTCAGACATGCAGGTTTCCTCACGATGTTTTCCTTCACCGCTGAGCACGTGGTAAATCAGCACTTAAAATTGCAATTAACAATTTTAGTGGTGCCGGCACCGGGAATCGAACCCAGGTCACTCGCGTACTATGAATTTAAAGCGAGCGCCTAGCCCCTTAGCTACCACGGTTGTAGATATCCGTAGGCGGATCCTTGTGTAGATAGCGCAGAATAACAATTTCATATGCACCTTGTGTAATAATTTCGCCTCACTACGCTTAATCACCAATTAACTAGGTAAACCGACAGTTTCGTTTCGAAGGAGTGACAAGGTCGGTGTCACAAATTCAACTGGCCCCTGCACAATCCGAACTCTTGAATAAGACTCTCTGCACGTGCCGCTATAACAATAACAAGTGACGTCACCGTGTTTACCACCTCCTCAGTACTACAATAATCAAATGAGGTACTTATTATTTAACGATATCGTTTTCCCCGATATATATTCCATAATTTCCATAGCTCTTTCAGCTTCCTCATGCGGTCTGCAGGGTCTTTACAGAGGTACTTTTACCAGGTCGTTACAAACGTAAAAATTTATCAGTTATGAAGCATTGACGACTGCGTCGCTTAGTGGTCGGAAAACCTGCCTGGTGGCGAGTCCTGGGTACAAATCCTAGCCTGAGTAAAGATTTCAGCAAAAACTAGTTTTCGGGTCCGATCGTGTTGTGATTGACCTCGTGTCTCTGAAGCGATTCCTATGGAGGAATCCGTCTAGTTAGGTACCACCCACAGGGAAAGGTATTCTGCCGTAAAAAATGGAGTATGCAAACATTTTTGTGTTTCGGTTTGAAGGGTAATGTGAGTTAGTGTAATCACTGTGCATATGAGACAAGAACTGATGGCTCAAGGAGACGAGCGCAGTGTGGTGTCACACAGAACTGTTATGGTTGACACAGCATTTGATATGGGCAAACGTTCCACTTACCATACGGTGAGCGTATTTCTCGATTCGTGACTAGATCCAATAACAAAATGTGGTATCCTAACATTCCCTCTCACCATCATATCGGATCGTATAAACGTTAAGAGTGCCTCTGTGTTTGCGCGTACACTTGCAGCGAAAAATGAGTTGCCACCGTCAAATGTAACAATCAATCACATAATAATCGATCAGGTTGTAATAAAACCAAAATAAATGTTGACGAATCTTTTAAAAATAACACATAATGGACTCGAAAAAGTGTGTAACATAAACAAAGAAACAAATACAGTGTATATGTATGTATATTCGATTTCAAATTTAAAAAAATGAGGCCTCATTGACAGCTTGTTCCCTTTCGCTTGGCTGGTGACGTCATTAGCGTCGGTGCCGTGGGCATAAATGCAGCTCTTACTGCTTTTAATTTATCGCACAAGTAATTGCTTTCCATTTTCATTTCGTGATTTTCACAGAGAACTTCACTAACAGCTTAATGACAAAAAAATTAAAATTCTGTCATTTTTAATTGATGGCATGATATCAAGAATAAAAAAAGTTTTATTTTTTAATTTGAAAGAAAGAAGAAATAAAGAAAGAAACATTTATTTGTTACACGCACACAATTCACAGACAGATTAACAGTGTACAGAAAAAAAAAACCAAGGAAAAAACAAAATTTAAATCCATCCGTTCATGGTGCAATGCTCCAAAAAGGACGGCCACTCAGGATATGCTAGGATGCATGATCCTACCCTGATTTTCAGTGGCATCCAATAATATATAATACACGCATACATATATATATATACATACAATACACACAATAATATATGTTACACATATACATACTACATACACATACACATTTACAGATACATATATTAAAAAATACTTATAATATAGGTAAAGAGGGTACGGGCCAATACTGCTGAACATAATTGTAAACTCGTGCAGTACAAAATATCTTCCGTGTACCGATACCAAGTAGAACAACCCACCATGTGCCGTGACCAGAGAATTTTGAAAGTGACTTAAAAGTTATATTTAATTAATACAATGACCTTCAATAAAAGGTGATCCCAAAAATTTCGTTTAAGAAGTAGCATATAAATAAATTTAACAAGAATTTTTTTTTAAATAAATAATAATTACCAAGATTGTAGTTGCTGATTTAATAATAACAATTTATACTTAAGACTAAAACTATGTACTGAATGCAGATTTCGAATAGGCGGCGGCAAGTTGTTCCAGCACTTGGTTGCGGTGTATCGGAAGCTTCCTCGGAATGCAGCAGAATGATGAGGAGGCATCCGCAGCATGTACGCAGAAGCCCTTGTTAAAACGGATGTTGAACAATTATCTTGTGCCCAGTGCAATTTATGGTATAGATACAAGTAGGGTAGTGTTCTAAATTTAACAGTGCCAAATAGTAAAGTTGCAAAATGTAATTGCCATCGGTAGTTCATTTTAAGCATCCTTGCGCTGTTAATGTAAGGTGTTACATGTGCTCGGGGAGGTACTTTAAAACAAAATCGAGCGCAGGCATTCTGGACTCGCTGTATAAGTTTCTTAGAACGTTCGAGAAGTCTTGGTCCTATTACTATGTCAGTGTAGTTAAACTTTGATAACACCAACGACTCGCATAACTTAATACGTATGTCCTTCGTTAACATATCTCTTTTCCTGTACAGTACTTTTAATCTGTAAAAACTGTTCTTAACTGTATTTGATATGTGTTTTTCGAATCGTAGGTTTTCATCCATTAGTATTCCCAAGTTTCTTGCTTCTGACACTCTTTCAATATTAATGTTTCGAATATTTATGAGCGGCCATCTACCTAACGTCTTACTAATTTGTTTTTTTTGAACCGAGCACCATATATTTTGTCTTGGAGGGATTTAAGACCAACGTATTCGCTTCCGACCAATCTGCAATACGATTTAGATCCTCGTTTAGTTTTTGAATGGCTGCAGCACTTTCTTTAGGGTCAAAAGAAATATACAATTGAATGTCATCAGCATAGATGTGATAGTGGCAGTTTAATATACATTTTACAATGTCTGCGCTGTACAGAGCAAAAACTAAAGGGCCCAATATAGAACCCTGCGGAACTCCCCTATTTACAGGAGAGCAGTCGGAAGTTATTTTACTTCCGTCATTATTTACAACTTCGACAGTCTGCCTTCGATTATTGAAATAACTCAGAAACCATCTTACTGATATACCCCCAATTAACCCCAATTTTGATATCAATAGTGGTCTATTAATTGTATCAAATGCTCGCGAATAGTCGAGCAGTACGAGAATAGTAACTTTCCCGCTATCTTGAGCACTTAAGATGTTATCAACTACGTCCGCTAAGGCTGTCGTTGTACAGACGATTCTCTCTAAAACCTTGGATAAACAGGGCAAAATACTATTATTGGCCTCAAATCTTTAAAGTCGGCAATATTGTTGCTTTTTGGAATTGGCCTAACTAAAGCTATTTGCCATTGCGAGGGATATTCTGCAGTATTTATAGAGGTATTAACAATTTTGGTTATAACGTTAAGAGTATAGGGAAGTGTGGATAAAATCATCTCTAGGGAAATTCCGTCTACACCAATAGCGTTTGAATTCAAGTCGTTTAAGATTTTTAATACTGTGTTACTATCTGTTTCAAGTAGATCAAATCTGGAGTGACAGAACTTTTGCATCTCATAAGAAAAAATGGTAGATAGCGACATATGGTTTGAACCTGGCACATTCAGAAAATGATCATTTATTCTTTTAGGGTCATTAAGGTTCAGGGGTAGGGATACTATAGGTTCTTTGTTAATATTAATATGCCGTTTTAAATTGTTCCAAAGTGTTTTAGGGTTTCTAATATTACTGTTAATGTACGTGCTAAAATAGGCAGTTTTCTCATGATGAATTGCAATGGCCACATGTTTTTTTAGTTCCTTGTAGTAATTAATATGTGAGTTTTGTTTTGTTACACGAGCTCTTTGATGTGCCTGATTTCGAAGCCTCATCATTATTTTATCATTATATGTTATCCACGGCACATGATGTTCCTTTAGGTAGGCTTTTTTAATTGGCGCCAACACGTCAAATATGAATAACATGATTGCATTAAACTCAGACACCATTGCGTTTACATCACCTTACACTCTTCGTAGTGTGATGCAAATGATCCAAATTAATATTAATATGATCGGCCTATAAAATACGCGTCGGGGAGGGATTGTACGTGTTACTAAATTTAGTTCACATGATATAAATGCATGATGGCTTAAGTCTGGCACGTAATGAACTGTTACTTGGTTAACTGGCGTGCTGGAACAAAGGTCGAGTAGTGTTTCACTGTTAGACGTAAAATGTGTTGGTTCATTAACGTATTGCTTAAGATTGGTAATTGCAAGAAATTCGTCTAATTTTTTTGTGTATTGGTTACTTTTATCTAGATAATTTATATTGAAATCGCCAAGAAGTATTAGTGAGTCATATGATGTAAAAGAATTAATTGTATCTGTTAGCGCATCAATGAAGCTTTGCACACGAAGCTACGGTGGCCTGTAAGCGGTACCAATTATGATAATCTTACGACTAATCTTGGTACTCAACCACTTTGGTCCACTTACTGTGATACCGGGTGTTGGAGGATGTGCACAGACAACCCACGCCTTACGTAAAATCCTACACCGCCACCTCGCGAGCGCACTTCTGCCGGTCGAGGAATGTGTCGTAACAGATAACCGGGCACTACGGGTGCACGTCCTTCCTCACCTTCTCGGAGCCAGGTTTCATTTATACCCATAACGTCAACATCGTGATAATCCATCGCTGCGATGAATTCATCGTGATTAGTACCGAGCGAGCCTGGATTTATAAAACCTATTTTTAGTTTATGAGATCTTACCATTGATAATTAATATTAAAATAATACTGTGATAAAAACGTATAAGTAATTTATTTTTGTGTCTTATTATTTCAGTGTAGATTAGCGAAGTATAAACATATATTATTGAAATACATAAAAGTATAATGATAATTATTATATGTCATTTAAAATAATTATGTAGAAATAAGACCAAGTCACATTGCACCGCGCTTAACAGGTAAATCATTTTATGAGAACTTCCATATGTGTGTAGTCGGAAAACAAACACAAACTTATGACTAATATTACAATGTGTTTTTGGTGATTTAAAGTAACAGATATTACATACGTTTTGAAAATTATAACTTTCATGAAAAATATTTATTTTAAACTCAATACTGTTATCCCCTAACAATATTAACAAAGAAAATGTGGGAATAAAATCTGTGTAGCATGCCACGCTGTACCACAACGCTGAGCATTCAATAATCCTAAGACGATATGTATGAAGTACTAGTAGACAATAACACAAAACCATAGAGATATTTTTAAGTGCGAATAAAAATAGAAAACAATTTATGCTAAGAGTGCTAAAATTAACAATCACATCAATTAAAAGTATAGATAACATGAGTAGTAAAAGTTTAAAAAATACTAGAATATTAAAAAATATGCGTGGTTGTGTAGACTCAATTGTTTTGTTATACAGATGCCACCAAAGTGAAGAGCTATTTACAGCACGGCAACCAAAAACCTGCTCAATATCAGAATCCGTACATATACGTTTTGTTCTTGTTGCTGAATCACGCCTTGCAAATATCATACCATTTTTAGTCCACACATAACGCCACTTAGCACGCCGCGCTTCCTGACGGGCCTTATAAAAAAGTTGCTTATTAGCGTAGGTTAGTCGCTCGTTTATATAAAAGCGCGTTGGAGTTTCAGAATTAATGTTGAAGCCTGTTGTGTCGGCGTTTCGGTGCACCCGCGCCGCACGCAGTAGTTTATCACGGACAGCGCGCCGTGTTAGACGCACGATAATAGGTCTTGGACGCAAGGGCTCAGCAACTGAGCGCTCCCGATCTCGACGGATGCCAACTCGTTCAGCGCTCACCACATCACGCTCATCTAAATCAACGCCCAACTTATTTGCGACGAGGTTCAGAAGATGCACCGGGTTTTCTCCATTTTCCTCAGGCAGGCATGTGAGCTCCAAGTCGTTAAGGAGAGCTACTTGGTCTTTAAAACTTATCTCGCGCTTAAGTTCCGCGATAGTTTCGGCCATCTCATTCTGAGGAGTAACATGTTCTTCATTCGCCCGTTGCTCTAAGCAAGAAACCCGGGCCTCGACGTTATCCAACCTGGAGTTGAAGTCCATCATGGTGCTATTCAACTTAGCAACCTCATGACGGAACCCGACCATTTCGTTGGACAGAGTTTTCAGCTCCATCCGGAGAAGTCTAATTTCGTTGGTTAAAATCTTCTTAGCTTTCGCTGTGATTCTCCACGCAAGCATCTTCAACGGTCTCAGGAGGTTCTCCAGATTCAACACATTTTGGGCTTTGTTGTGTCATTAGAACATCTCCAAGTTTAGAAGCTCTCGACTTACATGTCTTACAAACCCATTTCGAGGCGATCTTTGCTTCTGGGCTAATGTGCACACAATGCCGATGATAAACAGATAAGCATTTAGAGCATTGACGGCCTTCTGTTTGCGATAAAAATTTGCCACAATGAGCACATTTGTTAGCCATTTCGAGTGTATTGATTGCTACTAGACACGGAGATTTTAACAAGTTTAACTAGATGGCGGTTATTACCCCGCTATTTAAATGATTAATAATAAAATATAATTATAATAAAGATAGGAAAATTGTCCATAATATCACTATATAGTTTAGTAGACACCACGTAACTGAGTTCAGGCAGAAACATAAGCTGAAAACACTTTAGTGATTGCGGATATACTAAACAGCTGATTTCAACTGATTGACTGGACGAAAAAATGTAAACATATTTTATAGCACTAATTCACCTTGAAAAAATACTGTCGTCACTAAACGTTGTTGTAAGGAACAGAAAGTTACCCTGTAAATGCCACTTACTCCGTTATTATATTAAAATAAGAAAAAAGTATATAAGAGCTACGTAAAGAAACACTACCCGATGTACCCTCCCACGGTCAATGGGATTTTTTTAACTGTAGTAAAGTAAACCAAATATATGTTGACTCGGTAAGGAGGTAAGGGTCGACGTAGGCGAACATATCACGATAAGGTCGAAAAAGGAAAGGCCACGTCGATAGTACCCGCAGACGACGCAGCTTGTATGAAAACGCTAACGAAAGTAGAAGAAGCGGAAGATGTCAGTATCGTAGCAATCTGAAAGATGTGGTCTCTGCCTACCTCATTGGGAAAGAGGCATGATGTATATGTGTGTAGGGTAGTAACTACCAATTGAAACGCTCTAAAAATCACCAGAACCATTCTAGTACATTCTAGTAACACCAGAATATTCTAAACAGGATATAACGGACAGAGCGCGGGTGTTATGAAAATTGTCTTCGATGATTTATTTCTACATATAAATGCTCCAAAAAAATCTTTTCTTTTTTCGTAACCGCAAATATAAATCAAAAAGCAGCCTCGATCGTCTGCACTTAACAATGACATTGTCACAAATGATAAATATGTCACTTACCGCGTGTCGACAAATCAAAAGATGAAAGCGGTCTCGACATCGGTGAGACATCGACTAGGCACATGTGTTATCGCTGTTGAACCGACGAATGATAAAGGCCTACACGACATAAGACAAACGTTTTTCTTTCTATAAGCTCCTGATTTGCACTGGGATTGTTTCCCATGTAGCGCTGCTCTGTTAAATTGGTCTGTTCGTTTTTTTTCTTGTGTATAATGTATCGTGTGCCTCACACTCATTATTCTGATAACACTTGCATGTTAGAATTTACTTTACTGCTTCCTCGAAACAGTTAACGTCGATTACAGACCATTAAACACTGTTACTTGATGCAGTAAATTATACAATTTCAACTTAGATTTGAACACTTAAATGGTTAGTATAATTACAAAGAGCTTGCTCACCATTACCGTGGTTATGTTTGAAAGTTACAATTGTCGGTGAAATTACACAGGCATATGATATCTAATTATTATTATATATACTGTATATTATATATATACGGCGATTACCACAATTCAGTGCAAAGCAGGGCTCTATAATTTCATCACATACCATAAAAAAATCTGAAATTGATTCGGATGAAATTTATCAAAGTATAACGTTCAGATTTACATCATATTTTTTTTTCTTATATATGTCGTAGAAGTTTAAAAAAATCACTAACATTCTGTACTATGATTACAACCACAAATAAGCTTCCTTTTAATTCAAGTTAAATTTAAATTCAAAACTTGTCGCCTCGGAAACTGGAACACTAAACAACCGAATACTGCTCCTGCGGGTTGAGCCAACTTTATTTATATTCTACATAAAGAACAGTCGCATGAAGGATTGTCGTAAGTAAGACCGAATTAACTTGTTTTATTTATAATGGGATAAAAAAACATTTTATAAATACAGTTTCGTATACTGCTGGTGGGATGCAGGAATAATTCTAGGTACCACCGCAGTGTCAAATATTCTGCCGTCAAGCGGTAGTGTGCAAGCATTACTGTGTTTCGGTTTGAAGGGCACTGTGACCTAGCGTAATCAATGGGCATATGAGACTTAAGAACATATGTCTCAGGGTGAAGACACAGTGTGGTGTCACACAGAATTTTTCTGGGTGACACAGCATTTGTTATGGGCAGACGTTGCACTTACCATTCGGTGAACGTTTTTCTCGTTTCATCACTTAAGGCAATAAAAAAAAATATGTAGACCACTTCCGTAGTGCGTTTCCCAGAAGGGCAATCGTGGGCAAACGGGGCTAGCCCTGCGCTAGCTTCGTTAAAACCGTTAGGTATCCACTAAGCGCAACCACCCGAGAGTGGGCTTACAATATGACGTCGTCTGTTATTCCTTTGTAAGAAGAATAGAACAAAGCAATCAAAATTGCTTTGTTCATTATTTCCTGAAAAGGGTCGGAGCAGGTAGCTGCACGGGACGGCCCGGACTGCCTGAGCAGCTAAATAAATAAGATCCGCACTTGGACGCACTAGGGATACACACCTTAATCATTCACCCCCCCTGTCCTTACCCGGCAGGGAGGGAAGTTAGGTCACACACCTCGGCATCCCACCGGCAGCCACTTCCTCCGTAGATAGTCATAAGACAAACTAAAAATGGACATCGAAATGGAGGACAATTCTCTCACAACACTGTAACACCCACACATATACGAGTACACTGTCAAATTTAGCATACAGATATATCAATCGCGATACTGAGGGGTGGCCCTCAGACGGGTTTCCTTGTCATGATGAGAAGCGTCACTGGAGTTTCTAACGCCATTTCTTCTCCAGCGGAAACGCATTTCGAATTAGTGGTAAATTAGATGTTTAAAAACGTCCTCCTGAAAGAAGTAACTGATCGAGCCGTGGCTCGGCTCTCTCGGGCGCCTTCGAGTCAATCTACTTACGCGCACAGGGTAACAGTCCAAGCCGAGGTCCCCTCTCGGGGCCCTTGCGCTAGTTACCCGTCATAAAGGTTCGGCTAAGCGCCCTCAGCGCTCGGCCACCTTTCAATCCGGCGAAGCTGTGAAAGCCTCCGGGCTAACAGAAAACTGTCTGTTTGTAATAACAGCTATTTACTCAAAACAATTTTATTTCATTAGATTTGATGTCAAAAGAAAAAAACAATTCTTTTAATTTTTGTCTGTCTCTCTGTTACGGCTGATCTCCGAATTGGCTAGACGGATTTGACGGGACTTTCACTGACAGATAGCTGATATTATAGCGGGTAACTTAGCTACTTCAATTTTAGAAAAATTCCGTTAAAAAAATTAAAACACCAAATTCCGTTTATGTACTCGTATATCATCGATCGGGGTCGCCTTTTTTACGCGGGTGAAACCGCGGGGCACAGCTACCATATAATGTAACTTTAATGTATAACACTCATGCTACCATTTTGACACATACATACATACATAAGATCACGACTGTATCCCATAAGGGATAGTCAGAGACTGGGCACTCACTGCAAAAACAGAATAGAATAGAATAGAATATTTTTTTATTCAATATAGATCATTTACATAATACTTATTGAACGTCATTTTTTTTTAAACTACACTGGTTCGCAAAGAAATGCCTCTGTCCTGGGAAGAACCAGTAAGAAACCCAGCGGGATCATTTTTTTTCAGTCATTTTAAATATACAATTACAGCTGTTTTATAAAGATGTAGAAATAGCTTGGCAGCGATCACCTCATTCCCAGGGGTTATCATCATCCATGTATTCCTTAATATTATAATAACCCTTCTTAAAAAGTCTTTGTTTAACAAATAGTTTGAACTATTTTATTGAAAGACTTTGTTCACTTTCTGGGATTTTGTTGTAAAAACGTATACATTGCCCCATGAAAGAGTTACTGACTCTGTGAAGTCGGGTAACTGGCATAATTAATTTGTGCTTGTTCCTGGTATTTACATTATGAACATCACTTTTTTTATTAAAGTCATTAATATTCTTATGTACATACATAACTTTTTCATAAACATATTGAGACGCCATGGTTAAGATATTAATTTTTTTAAATATAGCTCTAAGAGACACTCTAGAGCCAAGATTATAAATAGATCTTATGGCCCTCTTTTGCAAAACAAAAATCACCTCTACGTCAGTCGCATTTCCCCATAGCAAAATATCATAAGACATTATGCTGTGAAAATAACTAAAATAAACTAATCGAGCAGTTTCAACATTAGTCAAGTTTTTGATTCTTTTCACAGTATAAGCTGCAGAGCTGAGTCTACTTGCTAGTTTAGATATATGGGGGCCCCATTGAAGTAAAATGACTGCCACAATCCACGTTTCACCAAAACAATATAATGCACTAGGTGTGATAGGTGAGCCCATTGCCACCATGCGCTGTTTGGTGCACAGTGCAGTTTAATTCCTTACTCGCCTTTTACGAGATCCATTGGATGAGATGGAGTGGTAGTATTCTTTTAACGAGCCGCCACCACACGGCATTTTGACACAAACTTCAAAAAGTATGTTTAAGTATGGCAGTACGTTAATTCTTTTTTGGCGATATCCATCAACAATTTACGAATCACCACAATGGATCGGCTCCAATATCTTTGAAAGGGTCAAACTTTTGTAGCCCTAAGCCCACAATTAATAAAACTAAAAAGTTTGAAATTAACTAAATAATTAACTAAATCACCGACCAAATTTTTAAATAAGCCAACTAGTTAAAAAAATATTAATTCAAAAGCGAAATACAAGAAACCATAGGATTTAGTTTGAGCAATGTAGAATGCACCATGATTTTTTTTGTTCAATACCAACTGAAGCAAAGCTTTGTGATTCCCTTCGAGCAACCGTCGACCGCGTGGCGTAGTGGTTAGCGTACCTGACTTCTGCGCCACCGCTCCTGTGTTCGATTCCCAGCCGGATGTAATATTTGTGCAAAAACACAAATTGTTGCTTTTCGGGTCTGGTTGTGTTGTGCATGTGAAATGTATGTTTGTAAAAACGCACCCACGATGCAGGAGAAAATCCTACTGTGGGGCTTCGTTTTTTTTTAAGAAAGAGAATGTGAAGATAATTTTGATAAATGAAAATATTGTTTTTGTTTATTCAAAGTAAAATGAAAACGAATTATAAAAAGCAAAAGTATATTTATATTATGCCCCTGGGTACACAGTCTTCAAGAAAACTCGATTACCGTAAAGTGAAAAAAAATGTTTTTCCCAAAAGTTTTTTTATGATTGTCTTCTAAGTTTTAACTTATAATGCTCGAACAATTACTTTAAATGTGTAGTTAATGAAATAAAACCAAAATTGCTTTGTTAGAAAAATATTTTAAATAGGTTTTTCGTAATGCTTATGAACTGCAATTGATAAAAAATAAGTTATTTTACTGGTACACACATACCAGTCACTGCTTTATCCCGTATAAGGGGTAGGCAAAGACCACACTCGCAGACCACTTTTCCCGTTGGAAGCGATAAGTGATGGGTGGCGAACCATGTCGCCGCGATTTTGGTACTAGTCATTACGTTCCCTCGAGCAGTATAGCGACAACATTGCTTATTATGGTGTTATTCTGCACCAATAAAGGCAGTCCATACAATACCTTAGTTGCCTTTTACGATACCATGGTAGAAAAACGGTGCTATTCTACTGTGCCGGACACATATCCATACTTACTGATAGTAGGTGTTTTTTTTATAAAAGGTGGTGTTTTTTATTCCAATATAAAATAGGGCAAAACCGGCAAGCGGCTCAACTGATCGTAAGTGTTCGACGTCGACCTTGATCATAGTAATAAATGAAAGTTATAAGCTGCGTATGTTTTTTTTTTCATAAGTGACGGAACGAGCAAAACATTCACCTGATGGTAAGTGCAACGTCCGCCCATAACCAATGCTGTGTCACCCAGAAAATTACTGTGTGACACCACACTGCGCCCCTCACTCTGAGACATCAGTTCTTAAGTCTCATATACCCAGTGTTTACGCTAGCTCTCAGTGCCCTTCAAACCGAAACACAGTAATGTTTGCACACTACTGCTTTACGGCAGAATAACTGGCCCTGATCTTCTAGATATAACACTATACTAGTCTGTGGTAATAGTGTATATAAGATATAATACTATATTACAGACTAACAAAAATTATTAAATAATCCGTAACTATTTATTTATTTAATAAACTATGTACACACAAACAATGGTTTGATAGAAAACATGGTGAAGAAATTTAGTACATGATGCCCATGTACTAAATTTCTTATTAGCTTATTTCATTTAGAAATTTCTTCCAGCTGCGATTTATGAGCATGTTTTTGACTTTTTTGAATTTTCATTCAGCTTGTCCGTATGGTGGCGGCTCGTTAAAAGAATACTACCACTCCATCTCATCCAATGGATCTCGTAAAAGGCGAGTAAGGAATTAAACTTCACTGTGCACCCAACAGCGCATGGTGGCGATGGGCTCACCACCTATCACACCAAGTGCATTATTATGTTTTGGTGAAACGTGGATTGTGGCAGTCATCTGTTTTTGCAGTGAGTGCCCAGTCTCTGACTACCCCTTTTGGGATACAGTCGTGATCTTATGTATGTATGTATCAAGTTTTTCCTTTTTGTATCTTTAGATTATGGTGTACAATAAATTTATATTTAATTTAATTTAATTAATCAATGTTATCAGCAGAGTCAACAAACAAAGTAACTTTTTTTGATACATAAATACCTATGCATTGACAACGGACCGAACCAGTAGATTGTGGACGGTTATAGCCCAACAAATAAATAAGTTACTGTCTTTACGTTAAACGTACTTCTTTGTAGTTTGTGTCATAATGGCAGGATGACAGTGTTATTATACATATATATATATATATATATATATATATATATTGTGTAATAATTTTTTTTATGTAAGATGGGCACACGAGTAAGCGGCTCACCTGATGGTAAGTGATCATCGTCGCCCATGAACATCTACAATACCAGAGGAACAGCAGATGCGTTGCCGGCCTTTGAGAAAGGAATAGGCTCTTTTCTTGAAGGTCCCTAAGTCGTATCGGTGCTTTTGATAAGTGTTTGTGCGGGGCAGAAAATTGCGCGAAAAACGCACTGTGCTGGAATGCCAACCATCAAGGTGGTGACGATGGAATTTTACGATGTGCCGCAATGTGCGATAGTGAAAATCAGCGGCTGGAATTAATCCGAACAATTCTTCGGAACACTCCCCATGGTAGATCTTATAAAAAATGCAAAGGGATGCAACATCTCTTCGCAAAGCCAGTGGATCAAGCCGATCAGATAGAACATGGTCGTCGACGATTCGATAAAACATACATTACTGGGATAAGACTTACGAACTGATGTTTCAGCGGACTGGAGCAGTGTGGAGCCACACAGAAATGTTTTTAGTGGCACAGCATTTTTTATGGGCAGACGTTTCATTTACCATCAGGAGAACGGTTTCGTTCTCTGGTCACTTTCTCTTATAAAAAAAACCATAGAGAAGAAATCTCAGTGTGGTTTTCAGAAAGATATACATAACTAGCTGATGCCCGCGACGTCGTCCGCTTGGATATAGGTTTTTTAAATATCCCATGGGAACTATTTCATTTTCCGGGATAAAAAGTATCCTATGTCCGTCTCCGGTATGCAAGCTATCTACGAGTATGTGCCAAATTTCGTCAACATCGAATCAGCGGTTGAACCGTGAAAAGGTAACAAAGAGACAGAGTTACTTTTGCATTTATAATATTAATATAGATTTTTAAAACAAATAATACATTTTATGATACGCAACTTAATAAAGAATTTTGTTATATGATAAGTCAATTACAGCTTAGTAAACTGTGATCCCCGGTGCCAGCACCTCTAAAATTGTTCTACAATTTTAAGTGCTGATTTACCACGTGCTTAGCGGTGAAGGAAAACATCGTGAGGAAATTTGCATTTCCGAGGAATAGAAATATTTCGATGACATGTGAAGTCCGCCAACCCGCATTGGAGCAGCGTGGCGGATTCTTCCTAGCTCCAAAACCCTCTCAGGAATGAGAGGAGGCCTGTACTCGGCAGTTATAGGCTGAAACTTTAAACTTTGCATTATGTGTTACTACGAGTATATAATTCATCAGGATTTAACGCATTTATTTTATCGACCACATATTTTTTTAAGTCCATCATAAATTCTCAAAAGACAAACGTGTCCAGTTTAGTTCGAACAGCATTACTTAAAGAAAAGACACAAGCGGTTAGATAGAAACACACAGGTCACAAATGTATGAATGAATAAAATTCTTTGTATGTAAAATGCGTAGCTTCAGACATCCATCATCATTTAAACCTGTCACTAGTCCACTGCTGAACATAGGCCTCCCCCATAGATTGCCATAAAAGTTGATGGCTCTCTTTTGGGCGAGATTTTGCCTTAGTTGCCACGCTTGGCAGGCGGGTTGGCAACCGCAATATTTGTTCTTGCAGACATTCCAGCTAGATGCTGCTGCCCATACTCTGGTTTTAATTTTCCCTCTGTCGACTTTTACGACACCCACGGGAAGAGATGGGGTGGCAGATTCACTTAAGTAAAAATGTTTCTATATTACTAATACTATATAAGTATTAGTAATATAGAAATATATTTTAATATTGTGGAAATAAATTGCACATCATGTCAACAATAAAATTGTCTAGTTACTTTTTTTTTAAATGCCCCACAGTAGGATTTCTCCTGTGTTACAGACATAAATTCCACATGCACAAACACCCAGACCCGGAACAACTATATGTAGGCCATACAAATATTCGTCCGGTGCGGGAATCGAACCCGCGACCCGCGGCGCTGAAGCCATGGGCTTAGCAACTGCGCCAACCGAGCCGTCCAGGGCGGTTCTCACCGCCCAGAGTTACCGACACACAAGTCGACAGTCCGAATGGACGCGCGCAGCCTCCTTTGGACGGTCAGTAGACGACTTAGAATGTTTAAGATTTTCGAAATCGCGAAAGCACGCAGCGAACGCGACACAGTCCGAACTTCGAGGTTTTTGTAGGAGTTTTTATTTATTTATTTATGTTTGGGTCAAACAAAACCTAGCACGCGGGCCCCTGGCCCGCGAGCACAGTATTCGATGAAGCTGTAAAAGCCGAGAAGGCTAACAGCAATTACATCACCGAAAATATATATAACCGAGCCGACAACTGTGTGTTTACTTCTGTGTGTTATAATGGACTAAGCCAACAGCAACGTGACACACATATTTCATAAAATACTTGTTTTCCCATTCACTGTGATTTAAAATCGTTTCATTGCTATATCGCTTTGCTAGCTTCTAACGGAATGTTGTTCCATATATCTCACTAGTGTGACCCATAATTTTTTCATATGAAAGCTGCGAAGTAAACTGATTGTATTTAATATGAATTATTTACATGGGCCTTCGGAAATGTATAAATAAACTAGCAGTCCCGGCAGACGTTGTTCTGCTGTTTTTGAATAGCATGTATGCAATTTTGCTGTGTGGTGGCGGCTAAGAGAATCTACCACCCCATCTCATCCCGTGGGTGTCGTAAAAGTCGACAAAGGGAAAAAGAAAACCAGGAGATGGGCAGCAGCATCTGGATAAATAAACTACGATTGCCAATCCGCCTGCCAAGCGGAACTACGGCAAAATCACGCCCCAAAGAGAGAGACAAACTTACGTGGCAATATATGGGGGAGGCCTATGTTCAGCAGTGGACTAGTGATAGGCTGAAATGAATACGTGCGTTCGCTCTTTACTTACGTAGTGGCTCCACTGAAAACCAGCGCTGCGGTCTTTCCGCAGCATTCTTTGCTGAGTGGAGTCCATTTCGCCTTCACAATACAGCGTCACTTTTGTTTCCAGTGTTTTACAGATCTTGTTTGTTTCTTTATATTAGTGTACAGGAATTATTATTTTTTCTATTTGCATTCTCTGTGTGGTTTCTGTATTGTGTACGTCGAATCAAGTCTATGTCTATGTCTATGTCTACATGATGGTGCATTTTTACAACCACACGGACACAGCGCCACCAAACTGGTCGAATTTTGTAATTTTAGAATTGTATTAACAATGTGCTAGCTAGAAAGTTTAACGATTCTCTATAGTTACTCGTATATCAAAGACGATACATTGTATAGCCACCGTTGCCAGTGATACTCTCGACCGTATAATATCGTGAATAATGCTTGGAACACTTGCCGTCGACCATGCATGGTGATAACGGTAGAACTACCACAATTAAAGTGAAAGTTAACGATTTCGGCAACACTTGAATTGTTCCTTATTCGCCACTTATTTCTTAAACATTCAAAGCGTGGAGTATTGTAATTTTCATCTGCAGTGGATTGCTTTTCAATACTTCGAAGTCGTAAGTGCAGTAACGGTCGAAAGCTGAATGAACATACATACATACTTAAGATCACGACTGTATCCCATAAGGGGTAGTCAGAGACTGGGCACTCACTGCAAAAACAGATGACTGCCACAATCCACGTTTCACCAAAACATAATAATGCACTTGGTGTGATAGGTGGTGAGCCTATCGCCACCATGCGCTGTTGGGTGCACAGTGAAGTTTAATTCCTTACTCGCCTTTTACGAGATCCATTGGATGAGATGGAGTAGTAGTATTCTTTTAACGAGCCGCCACCACACGGACAAGCTGAATGGAAATTAGTGAAAAGCCAAAAAAATGCTCATAAATCGCAGCTGGAAGAAATTTCTAAATAAAATAAATTGTGCCCATGTACTAAATTTCTTCACGATGCTTTCTATTCAACAATTGTTTGTGTGTACATAGTTTATTAAATAAATAAATAGTTACGAATTATTTAATAATTTTTGTTAGTCTGTAATATAGTATTATATCATATGTACACTATTACCACAGACTAGTATAGTGTTATATCTAGAAGATCAGGGCCAGTTATTCTGCGAGGAATCAGTAGTATGCCAACATTACTGTGTTTCGGTTTGAAGGGCACTGAGAGCTAACGTAAACACTGGGTATATGAGACATAAGAACTGATGTCTCAGGATGAGGGGCGCAGTGTGGTGTCACACAGTAATTTTCTTGTTATGGGCAGACGTTACACTTACCATCAGGTGAACGTTTTGCTCGTTCCGTCACTTATGAAAAAAAACATACGCAGCTTATAACTTTCATTTATTACTTTGATCAAGGTCGACGTCGAACACTTACGATCAGTTGAGCCGCTTGCCGGTTTTGCCCTATTTTGTATTTGTATAAAAAACACCAACTTTCATAAAAAAACACCTACTATACAGTAGAAAAGCACCATTTTTCTACCGAGGTATCGTAAAAGGCAACTAAGGTATTGTATGGACTGCCTTTATTGGTGCAGAATAATACCATAATAAGCAATGTTGTCGCTATTCTGCTCGAGGGAACGTAATGACTAGTACCAAAATCGCGGCGACATGGTTCGCCACCCATCACGTATCGCTTCCAACGGGAAAAGTGGTCTGCGAGTGTGGTCTTTGCCTACCCCTTATACGGGATAAAGGAGTGACTATATGTATGTACCAGTAAATTAAGTTATTTTTAAATCAATTTCAGTTCATAAGCATTACGAAAAACCTGTTTAAAGTATTTTTCAAACAAAGCAATTTTGGTTTTATTTCATCAACTACAATTTAGGGTAATTGTACGAGCATTATAAGTTAAAACTTAGAAGAAAATCATAAAAAAACTTTTGGGAAAAACATTTTTTTTCACTTTACGGTAATCGAGTTTTCTTGAAGACTGTGTACCCAGGGGCATAATATAAATATACTTTTGCTTTTTATAATTCGTTTTAATTTTACTTTAAATAAACAAATAGAATATTTTTATTTGTCAAAATTATCTTTACATTGCTCGGTGGGAATCACAAAGCTTTGCTTAAATTGGTATTGATCAAAAAAAAAATATGGTGCATTCTACGTTGCTCAAACTAAATACTATGGTTTCTTGTATTTCGCTTTTGACAGAGACAGAAACAGAGAGTTACTTTCGCATTTATAGTATTACTATGGATTTTTGCCAGATGATATTGCAAAGGACTACCCTTTTCCTACCTACCCGCCACATCGGGTGGTCTGATCTGGAGAGAACGCCTCCTCTAACCTATAATCTTCCAATTTTATATATACTCGAATAGTTCGCATCTCAGAAACTTTCATAGCGTGATTATGAACATATAGGATATTTTAAGAGCTCTTCACGTAGCAACATAGATGTCGCTACATTACTCCCCCGCTGAGATTGGAAGTGGTAGTTAGCGTGGATCTTGGGACGTCAGGGGATGATGTGCAGTCTGATAAAAGCGATGCGGCTGTGTCCTGTGGCTGTGTCTTAAGTGCGTCACTTATGGATACTTATGGAGAAAGTGTGATACCGCAGGAGTCGACCTGAGGATAGGTGCCGCCGATAATGATCCACAGTAGCTGGGAGACTAGGAAGTACTTGTTGTTTCGACAGTAGTCTGGATCGCCGTAGTCGTATTTGTTTCAGCCTATCACAAGTCCACTGCTGAACATAGGCCTCCCCCATAGATAGTCACAAAAGTTTGTAGCTCTCATTTTGGAGGTACTAGGTGGATTGAAAAGTACTCGGCCTAACACAGATCCATTCAATTCTAAAAATCAAATCTACCCACATTATTTAGTTCAGTTCAGACTAGTTCATTGTGTGAAGTTCGAAACGTGTGCGATAATTAGTTGTGATTTTATAAATTTATTAACAAAGTAATCGGTCATAATTTCCGCGAATGGAGCAAATCGAGCAGCGTGCCGTCATTAAGTACCTCCATAAGAAGGGGCTATCATCAAAAGCCATCCATGATGACATGGTCAGTACATTAGACGATTGTGCTCTGTCACATTTATCCGTCAAAAATGGATAGCAGAATTTAAGCGTGGTAGAGAGAGTGTGAAAGATGAACCCCGCTCTGGAAGGCCTTCGACGTCAACTACTGACGAAAATATTAAAAAAGTACTTGATTTAATAATGGGAGACCGCAGATTAAAAATTAGAGAGATAGCCGAGATTATAGGCATCTCTTATGAACGAACTCAAAACATCATTGTCAACGAGTTGGGTTTCCACAAGGTGTCTGCGAGGTGGGTTCCGCGACTGCTTTCAGTTGAACAAAAAAGGACGCGATTGACTATTTCACGCGACTGTTTGGAGTTATTTGAAGCCGATGCAGATGATTTTTTAAATCGTTTTGTTACTATGGACGAAAAATGGGTTCATTACTGTACACCGGAAACAAAACAACAATCAAAACAGTGGAGAAGACCTGGTTCACCACCCCCTAAAAAGGCTAAGTCGATTTTGTCGGCAAATAAGGTGTGTGATTATGATTGATTATCTTGAAAGGGGTCAGACTATAAACTCTGATTACTACTGCACCTTACTACGTCGTTTACGAGAGGAAATAGGAGGAGAAAAAACGTCGAGGAATGCTCAGAAGAAAAGTCCTGTTTCATCAAGATAACGCCCGTGTTCACACGTCAGTACAGTCAATGGCTGGAATTCACAACTGTGGCTTTAAACTGTTACCGCATCCGCCGTATTCACCTGATCTGGCACCATCAGACTTCTTTCTGTTCCCTAACCTAAAAAAGCACTTGGGAGGTCAAAGATTTTCGACAAACGACGAGGTCAAAGCAGCTGTAGACGCATATTTTGACTCTAAGGAAGAATCATTTTTTTTTAACGGTCTAAATGCTTGAAAGGGGAGGTGGCAAAAGTGTATTGAACTTGATGGTGATTATGTAGAAAAATATAACTGATTTAGTATGTGTTTATTTTCTTGGTTAGGCCGAGTACTTTTCAATCCACCCTCGTATTTGCCATACACTCGGCGTCAAAAAAATCGCACATCCGAAAAAAATAATTTAAATACTATTTTAACACAACAGGCCAATGGCAATGGGGTGGTTTGAGGGTATCATTCGAAAGGTAATTTCATTAGCTTTCTGGAATTTTTATTGAATTTTACTTTTATAACGAGAAGAAAGAGAAATTAAAGAAAAAGACAGGGTACGTACAAATTTGCAAATTAATTATTTAAAAAAAAACTTAATAAATACAAAAAAAGTTCTTAAAACCCAGTGTTACCCCCCCCCCCCTTGCCTTGATAACGGCTTCCATGCGATCTTTCATGGACCTTACAAGGTTCGCAACAGCCTCTTGGGCCTCATGTTCCCACTCTTCAAGTACCGCATCTTGGAGCTCTTGAAGAGTGGCTGGAGCTGGATCTCGAGCTCGCACGCGCCGTTTTAGATCATCCCAGAGATGTTCTATGAGATGAGATGTAAAAATGCTGTGTCACCGGCCCTGGGGTGGTACTTACCTAGACGGATTCCTGCATAGGAATCCTACCACCAGTGTCATCGACCTCCTGTAAATAATCCCGTACAATAGCCGCGGTGTGGCAACGAGCATTATCATGCATTAACATGAATCCATCACCGACATAACCAGCATACGGGACCACATGTTGCTCCAGGATTTCAGTAATGTACCGACCAGCATTTAATGACACTTGCCTACGGCCACCCCGAGTCCGGGAAACGCACACAAGTTCCGTTTTCCCGTCGACGGAAATGCCGCCCCAAATCATACACGAGCCACCCCCGTATTCGACGGATTCTTCGAAGCAGGGTTGTGTGAACCTCTCCCCCTGTCTTCTGTTAACCCTTCTACATCTGTCATTGCAGAAGAGACAGACCCTCGTCTCATCAGAGAAGAGTACGGTCCGCCACTGTTCTAGAGTCCACTCGCAATGATTGCGAGCAAACTCTAGGCGATCTCTGCGATGCTGTGCAGTAAGTTTTGGACCTTTAGCAGGTCTATGGGCTGTTAAACTCTTTTCGTGTAACCTTCTTCTTATCGTAGAAATACTCACCGATGTTCTCCGAGTTGATCGAAGCTGTTGTTGCAACTCAACAGAATTTGTAAAACGGTTTCGTAAAGATGTCGTAACGATGAAACGGTCATCTCTTTCTGATGTGCACCGTTTTCTTCCAGATCCCGGTTTTCTAACATAACCACCAGTCTTCTGAAAACGTTGGAACACCCGTCGAACTGAAAAACGGGACAGGTTCAACTGTCGAGCAACGTCACACTGCGACTGCAATAGGGCAATCACTTTAGTGGCTTCTTCAGAGCTGGTGTCCATCTTTACTTGTTCTTACTCGTACTTGGGTTACTTGTTCACGTGTGTTCACTGCAAAGTCTAAATTACGAGTGGCCCATATTTCATCCAGATCGACTCTTTTATACCCTTTTTAGGTGGTGTAACTAGCGTCCTTACTAACGAGCATTTGACAGTGTTTATTTTTGACGCTCTATAATGATAAATGTTTTAATGATTTCATGATTTTTTTATTAATAATGTAAAGCTATTCAAATACCCACTTCAAACATACCAATATTTATATAAATATAATTCGTTTCTAGCCATTACAGCCAAGTTTCGCGCAAACTCAGAGAGGTGCGATTTTTGTGACGCTGAGTGTAGTTGCCGCGCTTGGCAGGCGGGTTGGCAACCGCAGTTGATGTTCCAGGAAGATGCTGCTTGCCCATCTCCTGGTTTTCAGTTTCCCTCTGTCGACTTTTACGACACCCACGGGATGAGATGGGGTGGTATATTCTCTTAAGCCGCCACCACACGGGTGATGTGACTATATTAACAATAACACTGTTATGACTGCAAATGACGTTGTGGCTGTGGTTGAGTGAAGCCGGCTGCTATGTCCATACCACGTCGAAAGAAGCTGACTCTATGATGAGATGACAACGGTTAATGTTGCCAAGGAAATGGGTAGGTACCTGCGAGATCGGTTCGCATCTCGGAAACTTTCATAGCGTGATTATGGACGTTTGGGATAGTTCCCACGTGGCGACATAGTTTTATTTATTTATTTATTTATTCTTTATTGTATTCACCTTTTTAAAAAAAATGGAAAACAAAGGGCGGACTTAATGCCTTTTGGCATTCTCTCCCAGTCAACCCAAGGCATAGAGAGATATTGTTATAGGTGCATTGTTGCATCACACACTAAAGGGACCAAAATATAATTTTTATTTTAAACGTTTATTTCTGAGTATATTTTGAAACATCAACAAAAATAATTTGGCGTCTTTGACGTTAAAGGTAATTTAAATCATTTTGTCGCTTCTTCTCTAAATTTTTATCGCGCTTCGAATCGCAACCCTAACGATGTAATTATGTTTGAGATATTTTACCCTCCTCAACTTCAAACCATATTATTTTTCAGCGTTAAGGGGCTCTGAAATTTCATTGTTCAGATTTAATCTCACAATTATTTGATTATCTTAAACTTTGCAATTTAAGGTTTTCTTCTTATCTAACCTTAGTTTAAGGACAAAGCTTTGTCTAAGTGGTTTTTAGTTTAATTTTTTTATTACCAATACCTTGAAATTTGTCTGAAATAGAGTATTGTATAAAAATGATAAGCGGAGACAAAATTTAACACTTTTTTAATAAATGTAATTGAATGTTTAACGGCGATGTGCACGTTACAATGGTTGATACAGGAAGGGAGGAAGTTAACTTTTTAAAATTTATGGTATAAATAGTGTTGACATTTAAATTATCATGTTTCCCAAACAAGTATTGACAAAGTGATGAGACGAGCAAAACGTTCACCTGATGGTAAGTGCAACGTCTGCCCATAACAAATGCTGTGTCACTCAGAACATTTCTGTGTGGCGCCACACTCCGCCCGTCACCTTGAGACATCGATACTTAAGTCTCATATACCCAGTGATTACACTAGCTGTCAGTGTCATTCGGATCGAAACATAGGAATGTTTGCACACTTCTGATTCCCAGAAGAATAACTGGCCTGGGGTGGTACAGAGGACTGCGCTCATTGGGACCGGCGTAGTGTGGTTCCACCATCGGGTGAAAGTTTTGTTCGACTCGTCACTCTTTCCAATAAAAAAACTAATTATTTAAAAATTAATATCAATTTATTTAAATCACAATATTAACACAATAATACAATGCCACTCATAAAACTGTTTTGTCTTTAGTTTTAAAAAATAGTAACAGCCAAAGTAAAAACAACGGAAGCATGTAGCGTAGTATAATCTTTTGCAATTATATGCTTCAACTTCTAGAATTTGTCGCAATTAAGAATTTACTTTGAACCTAAGCTTGGCAACTATGAAATACATCTATGAATATAAAATAAGCACTACAACCTTACGTGTTTTGTAGCAATAAATGGGTTAGGCCTATGTTCAGCAGTGGACTAATGATAGGCTGAAATGATGAATAGGTTTAACATCGATTGATGATTGATGCTTTAGGTAAAGTACCGTGTAGAGTATTGAGTATAGGCAATCAAAGTCTTTACCGTTGAAATTTGCAATTAACAATTTAAGCGGTGTTATTTCAGATTCAAAGAAGTGATTCGTTGAAATTCTAGGCAAGCGTTAGACCCCCCCCCCCCCCCTGTGGAATCAAATCAATCAAATGCATTATAAAAATCAGAAAATATCTCAATAGCTTAACCAAAAATAATCCAGTTTCGTTTTGTAGGTGCGCGTCAATTAAAATGAAAGCTCATAAATATAAAGTATTTTATTCCAGAATGGCCTGCTTACGTGACGGCCTCCGAGTGCCAATGGCCACCGTGACCATTTGGAGAAGAATCTAGTCCGGGGAGCAATGTGGTCCCAGACTAGATTCTTATACAACTGATACTGATATTTCTTAAAAGACGCTACAGGCGATTCTGTGGAAGGGTCGCGCCACTATC
This sequence comes from Luehdorfia chinensis, assembly GCA_019845155.1. NCBI lineage: Eukaryota > Metazoa > Arthropoda > Insecta > Lepidoptera > Papilionidae > Luehdorfia > Luehdorfia chinensis. The sequence goes on from JAHVAK010000473.1 coordinate 45,341, forward strand.
GTGACATTGATTGATGTAAAGTAAAAGTAAAGTTTCAGCCTATAAATGTCCCACTGCTGAGCACAGGCCTCCTCTCATTTCTGAGAGGGTTTTGGAGCTAGGAAGAATCCGCCACGCTGCTCCAATGTGGGTTGGCGGACTTCACATGTCCTCGAAATATTTCTATTCCTCGGACATGCAGGTTTCCTCACGATGTTTTCCTTCACCGCTAAGCACGTGGTAAATCAGCACTTAAAATTGTAGAACAATAAAGGTGCTGGCACCGGGGATCGAACCCAGGTTACTCGCTTACTATGAAATTAAAGGCGAGCACCAGGCCAACCCGCATTGGAGCAGCGTGGCGGATTCTTCCTAGCTCCAAAACCCTCTCAGAAATGAGAGGAGGCCTGTGCTCAGCAGTGGGTCATTTATAGGCTGAAACTTTACGTTTACTTTTTTTACCAGGCCCCTGAGCTACCACGGCCATGAATTATTTGTCATTATGTCAAACGAATGAAGTTCTAAAAACATGTGGTTTTAACAAAGAGCCGCTATAAATTACACGACATGCGACATAATCGAAAACTGAGAATGATGTTTGTAAATCCATTAATTTCTAAAGACGATGATGCTGACTGACCTCCGGGATCACTGGATTTGACAGCTCTTGAGTTATTTCAGTAAAGGTTATCTAAAGTTGATATCCACGATAAGACTGATGCACATTGAAAAGTAGAAGCAGAATATTGGAATGATGTTTCGAGTTATGAGTAACTCGTTAAGTGTGGTATAAGAAGAAAGGTCTAAAGTTTCTCGGATATTTTGTCCTCGAATTTGTAAAATGTATTATTTATTATTACACATTTTGATATCAGTTTATAGTTGTAACTTTGAAAGCTTTGGTATCTTTATTACTTTACATATTTTAAAACATTCCATCTGATGTGACTCAATGTGTATCTCAATTAGATATAATCATTTAAATGAAACTAATTTTACGGATTTTATCGCGTTTTATTTTATTATTTATAACCCGACGTTTCGAGTGCTTTACAGCACCCATGGTCACGGGCGGACTGAGGTGACAGATGTCCCGATGTCATAGTTAACCCGGAGTACCTTCAGCTTTTAATTATTATTCCTTGTCCGATCTACGCAGAAAGAGCTTACTGTGTCTTGAAGTCTTGCAGTGGTATGCTTGGTTTTTGATTTAATTTTATTAATTATAGGATCCCAAGCTGGTGGTAATACCCAACCATCTTCTCTATTAAAATTAGGATGTTTTTTAATTTCAATAGCCTCGCGAATCATCCTTGGTAGGAATCGGTGTTCTTTTGCGAGGATTTGTGGTTTATCAATTATAAATAATAAAATAAAACGCGATAAAATCCGTAAAATTAGTTTCATTTAAATGTGTAGTGTTCGCGTAAATATAAGAAATCATTAGATATAATCATCATCAAAGTGGTCTGTTAAATGACTACACTGCTAAATATGTTAATGTGGTAGCTCAGGAGCTAGGCGCGCGCATTAAATTTCATAGTACGCGAGTGTCCTGGGTACGATTCCCGGTGCCTACACCACTAAAATTGCTTATTGCAATTTTAAGTGCTGATTTACCATGTGCTCGGCGGCGAAGGAAATCATCGTGACCAAACCTGCCTGTCTGAGAAATAGAAAATATTTCGATGACATGTGAAGTTCGCCAACCCGAATTGGAGCAGCGTGGCGGATTCTTCCCAGCTCCAAAACCGTTTCATAAATGAGATGAGGCCTGTGCGCCGTAGTGGGACATTTATAAGCTGAAACTTTACTTTTTACTTTTTAGGTCACTAATTTGCTCATCTAGGAAGATACTCAAAATCTCAATCTGCGGAAAATCACCGGAGCCTAGTGGTTCCAGCGCAATATAGACTTTCACAGGGACTGTAAAATGCCAGTAATTTCTGAACACTTAAGAAAATTACCGTAGTCAAAAAAAAAGCTGCGGCAAAAAAGCCGGACCTCATCTAAACCCTGTGGCAGTTAAAGCAGCTAACTACTGGTATAATAACAAACCAACCAACAACCTCTCACCATAAACGCATACACCCCTTTCGTTTCGTCGTGGGGGAAAATGCGACCGAACACAAACGTCGCCCCGGAAGCGCGCTCAAAGCACCCGGATGTCTCAGCACCCACGGATCATGATTCGGTCAGCCACGACTAATCTAACACTGAACACACAGAAGTTAGTTGTAATAATAACATACGAACGAAGAATTGGACCTCCCTGTCATTAGATGATTCATATTCATAACAAAACTTCGAACTCGTGACGCGAGAGTGGCATGAATTTAGAAGGTAATGTTGGGGGTATGTATATATGTTTGGGTCAAACCAAACCTGGGCACAGGTGCCCGATCAAGCTGTAAAAGCAGAAACATTACCGAAAATATCCTAGGAAGGTACTGCCACCTGAGCAAGGCAAACCTAGGTTTTATCTAGAACACAGTTAAACACCGAATTCGTCAGAGGTTTTTTTTATGATGTTAAAATCTACAACAATTATTATATAACTCTAATCACATTATTCTCAATTTATTAACTGCGAAATACGAGACAGCACTGTTGATTAACTAAAATATTTCTAAAGTATATATATTTCTTAAGTAAATTTTACAAGGAAAGTCAGCCGCCGAGTGACTGTCGTAGAGTCAATATCACTTGACAATGCCTCCTTTTGAGGTGAAACGTGTCGTGTTCCCTCGACTTCAGCGGTGTTTATTGCCTAGTGATAGTGTTGTAGTGGTGGAGGGTATCTGGTGGCGGTATTAGTTTGCTTGTGCTCATCTATTGAGGGAGGCCGGGCGGTGCTCTTAACTCTTACTCTAATTTAAGTACAAAAAATAGGTAATACACACCATTTTAAATTTTGGATGCGGATCTTAGAAAATTAACTTTCTTTCCTTTACTATAAAGGTTTTCCGCAAAGTAACGCCTGATTCTATTTGCTACGAGTATATAAAATATTTCTTACTTTTTACATAACATGGGATCATTAAGATTACGTGTCCAATAAGTAAAAGTATTATATGTAAATTAGCACGGGATAAATATTTGAATAGCCGACAGATAGTTACCCCGCAAAAATGCAAACGCACCCACATTACTGGAGAAATCCTAATGTTGGGTACCGTTATACAAAACTACTTTTTTTTTCCTTGCCTTAAAACAACGTTTCGAAACACGACGTCGTGGAAAAAAGGAAACTGTATCCAAAACAAAAAGAAATAGAGCGCTGAGTAGTAGTCAGTTCCAAGCAGCAAAACAAATTGCCACAATTAAGTTACGTAAAATATTTCCTTACTGAAATAGGACAAGAAATGCCCGGCGCAAAGAATGGCTGACGTTTTCATTGTGTAAATAAACATAATTTGTACGCGTTCTGAATATCTAGCTCCTAATTGTAATCAGAAGGTATTTACAAAAAATCTCCAGGTTAGTGCAGTGTAATAAACAATGGTCAAGTCTTATATAATCAACCAATAAAATGAGACTGAGACTTTAGTTATTTTTGCCTCTGATTTTTATACTACCTATCTTCTTTACCTTTAATATGAAATTTTGCTGAGAGGTGATAGACCTTAATAAACAAAATCAAAAGCGAAACAGAATGAATTACCGCGGTTGCGAACCTACTTTCTTAGCGCGGCAACCATTTAAATTTTCTCTAGTGAAGGCATAAGCTTAGCAGAGGACTAAGACTAGGTAAAATGATCGTACAATGCATATTTTTTTATGGGATTGAGAGACGAAACGAGCAAAACGTTCATCTGATGGTAAGTGAAACGTCTGCCCATAACAAATCCTATTTTACCCAGAACGTTTATGTGTGACACCACACTGTGCCCGTCACCCTAAGACATCAGTTTTTAAGTCTCACATGCCAAGTGATTACGTAAACTCTCCGTGCCCTTCAAACCGAAACACAGTAATCTTTGCACGCTGCTGCTTCACGGCAGAATAACTGGCCTGGGGTTGGGTACCTACCTAGACGGATTGCTGCATAGGAATCCAACAACCAGTAAATTACCATTTACAATGTGACTTCTTTTTTTAGTTTATACTCGTATCTATACAGAAACCTGAAGTTGAGAGGACCAAAACTGAACTTCAATCGTTTACGTCTTTAGTCACGGACAATTACGCATTTCTGTGATATGGTTTTGATTTTAAAGTATGGTTGATTATAGCCAGACTCAGTTAACTACACAAAATATTTTACGGTCACTCACCATCACCTTTCGGTTTCCGGTGTACCACAGACGCAATTACATGGGAAGTAGGTTCACGTGTAACTTCATTATGTATTGATGGCATACGAGCAAGCGTCTAGTCGGCTGTTTCGGCGCTGACCTAATTTAAGTATTTATAAGCAATAATTTTACAATACCAAACCAGTGCGTAAACACCAAGCAAGCATATCACGCGTACTCATATCATTCACCATTAGTTCATAATTATTTTAGTTTTTATATAAAATATACAAGTTTCAATTTATCAGTTAATAATTATTTTATTAGTTAAATCCAGAACAGATGGTAAGAATTGAACATTCAAGCTTTTATTTTAACAGAAAGTCTAGTTATGTTAACAGCATTCTTGGCAGACTTAAAAAATAACGCTGGGCCAGTCAAGGCATTTAGATCTGAGACCACTAATTGGTAAATTGACCTTAGGCTTGACCTTATAACTTTGGACCTACGATTTTTATACAATGAATATGAAAGTCAAGCGTTCAATGTCCTTTAAGGATATTTGCAAATATTTATTATGAATCCTAAAAGAATAATTAATCTGAGCTGCTTTAATTACTCACCAAATTAAGGTTTCTTTATTCTTTTGGAGAACAAAATGTAACCATATATTGAAAGCGATAATTTGAGATTTCGTGGTTGGCGTAACGTGAAGCGTTTCCTTCTCACGTGTGAACATCGAAACGTAGCGACAGGAAATAGAAAACTTAACAGAATTTATTTTAGAGATTTTGTATTTACGGCACCGTAAGGTTGTTGAATTTAATATTTGTTTTAATTAATTGTCGCATCTTAAGCCGTGTGGTCGCGGCTTAAGGTAATCCACACCATTTCATCCCGTGTAATAGCTCAAGAGCTGTCAAATCCAGTGATCCCGGAGGTCAGTCAGCATCATCGTCTCTTGAGATTAATGGACAAACATCCTTCTCAGTATTCGATTATGTCGCATGTCGTGTAATTTATAGCTGCTCTTTGTTAAAACCACATGTTTTTAGAACTTCATTCGTTTGACAAAATGACAAATAGTTCATGGCCATAAATCAATGTCACGATAGTGGTCCTACCCTTCCTCAGAATCGCCTGTAGCGTCAGAAATATCAGTATCAGTAGTATAAGAATCTAGTCTGGGGCCAAATTGCTCCCCGGACTAGATTCTTTTCTAAATGGTCACGGTGGCCATTGGCGCACGGAGGCCATCACGTAAGCAGGCCATCCTGGAATAAAATAGTTTATGTTTATGAACTTTCATTTTACTTGAAGCACACCTACAAAACGAAACTGGATTATTTTTGGTTAAGCTATTGAGATATTTTCAGACTTTTATAAAGCATTTGATTGATTCGATTCCACAATTTGCTCCTTAATTGAAATTGTATGTATAAAAAGGTGTTCTCATTTATGATCAAAAATTTTGAATCTCATGATGTTCCTAGAGCAGTGGCAATTCGGGGGGTGGGGGGCTTGCTTACGTTCTTTGTTCTCTACGCCATTTGTAGAAAGAGTAATATACCTGATTAACAAACGTTGCTGGATTATAATAATGACATTTGACAAACGAAATTTTAACTTCTTTTTTTTATTGGATAAAGAAACGAAACGATGATAAGTGCAACGTCTGCCCATAACAAAGGCTGTGTCACCCAGAACATTTCTGTGTGGCACCACACTGCGCCCGTCACCCTGACACATGAGTTCTTAAGTCTTATATGCCCAGTGGTTACGCTAGCTCTAAGTGCCCTTCAAACCCAAACACGGTAATGTTTGCATACTACTGCTTCACGGCAGAATAACTAGCTCTGGGGTGAACCTACCTATAGATGGATTCCTGCATAATCCTTACCCTTATTCCAATCTTATCTGATCTCGTAACTAAATGTTTATGAAGCAAAGTGCATTTAATCTGCGGTAATATTTTTTGCTCCGGTTTTAGTGCGTTTTAGTCTTGCTGATTTTGTATTAACAGTGAAAAAAAAGTAAAGTAAAGTTTCAGCCTATAAATGTCCCACTGCTAAGCACAGGCCTCCTCTCATTTCTGAGAGGGTTCTGAAGCTAGGAAGAATCCGCCACGCTGCTCCAATGCGGGTTGGCGGACTTCACATGTCTTCGAAATATTTTTTATTTCTCAGACATGCAGGTTTCCTCACGATGTTTTCCTTCACCGCCGAGCACGTGGTAAATCAGCACTTAAAATTGCAATTAACAATTTTAGTGGTGCCGGCACCGGGAATCGAACCTAGGTCAATCGCGTACAATGAAATTTAAAGCGAGCGCCTAGCCCCTGAGATACCACGGCTTAAGTGAATTCAACAACTTCTGTATTTGTGATTAATTTGCATGTTTTATTTAATTTATCTTTCCCAAAACCTACTTATGACTATAAATAGTGACAGTGTTGTATTTAGATCATACATTCTCATGAGTTGACGGCTGATATACTTTAAAAACGAAACGATTTTTAAAAATAAAGCGCTTCCCGACAATTTTGTATATATACAGATGATTTATTCTGTCACTGCCGGGTTGTTTCACAAAATTTATGGTATAACTTGAGGAAGGAAAATGCTTAGTTGTAATTTCACAATATTTCTCGGAAATTTGTACTAAAACTGTATATTATCTTCTGACTGACCAATAAAAAATAAAAACGGTGATATATTTTGTCGAGTAAATTACTTTCCTAAAAAATAAACTCATTTGTGTTGCGCTCAAACACAAAAGTAAAAAAAAATATGAAAAATATAATCCGTGAAGAATATTTTCATTGTAATATATTTTACGCCTACTTTAGATGGCGTCGGGAAGTCGTTAGCTATTGCAACAGTTCAATTCTTCTCCAAAAGTCAGATACAGACCTACCTTATTAGTCCAAGAGGATCTTAGTACAGTGCAGTCTTACTATAGGTACTATATTTTTAATATGTATCGCAAGGATTATTTTATTTGTTATTATTGATATTATATTATTGATATAAATTTGCTCTATGTGTAGGTATGTATGTATATTTACTGTACATATTAAAATATTATTTTAATAATAAAATCAGGCCTCACACTAGGATTTCTCCTGTGTTTTGGATTAATTTTCAGACATAATGTGCACAAGCACCCAAACCTGAAAAATGTAGGACATATTTTAGTAGAGTATAGCTGAAGTCACTTGTAAAACTAAAAAAAAGTAAAGTAACAGCCTATAAATGTCCCACTGCTGAGTACCACTCATTTCTGAGAGGGTTTTGGAGCCGGTAATAGTCCGCCGCGCTGCACCAATGCGGGTTGGCGGACTTCACATGTCCTCGAAATATTTATATTTCTCGGACATGCAGGTTTCCGCTCGATCTTTTCCTTCACCGCTAAGGACGTGGTAAATATGCACTTAAAATTCTAAATCAATTTTAGAGGTGCTGGCACCGGGGATCGAACCTAGGTTACTCGCTTACTATGAAATTAAAGGCGAGCACCAGGCCCCTGAGCTACCTCGGCTTAAGGCTTGTATTGTGACTTAAATTTCATAATACGCGAATGACCTGAGTTCTCGAATTCGATCCCTGGTGCCGGCACCTCTAAAATTGTTCTGCATTATAAGTGCATATTTACGTGCTCAACGGTGAAGGAAGACATCGTGAGGAAACCTGCATCCCCGAGGAACAAAAATGTATCGAAGACATGTGAAGTCTACCAATCCGTACTGAAGCAACGCGGTCTTATTCCGGCTCCAAAACCCTACCAATAATGAAAGGAGCCCTTGCTCAGCAGCGGGAAATTCATAGGCTGTAACTTTGCTGCTCATATTATAAAATGTACTCAATTTTTTTCTGCAATATTTGGTACTACTATGACAAAAGTAATGGTGGGAGACTAACCATCTATTCCTGGTCAAAAACACAGACCAATGTCTGGCTGCAGCGTCCCAAAATACGTGGCGTCTTGTCACCAATTCGCCTGCCAAGCGTGGTGATTACGACAAATCCAACAGTAGACTGTTAATAGTCTGTAGTCTTCACTGGTCGTAGGATTCCTATGCAGGAATCCGTCTAGGTAGGTACCACCCCAGGGCCAGTTATTCTGCCGTGAAGCAGTAGTGTGCAAACATTACTGTGTTTCGGTTTGAAGGGCACTGAGAGCTAGCGTAATCACAGGCCATATGAGACTTACGAACTGATGTCTCAGGGTGATAGGCACATTGAGGTGTCAAACAGAAATATTCTTGGTGACACAGCATTAGTTATGGGCAAACGTTGCACTTACCATCAGGTGAACGTATTCCTCGTTTCATCACTTTATACAATAAAAAAAGAGATTATCATGATAATCACTTCTCGTCTTAAGTCCCCTTGCAACCCTGGGCTACCTTAGAAGATTATTTACAAAAGTAGCTCATTATACGGCTTTTCTATTTGTTCTCTTAATCCCATCTAGAGAAACACGCTGCAATACTGAACGATGGGTGCGAAAGAAAAGAAAGAAAGAAAAAAAAGAAAGTAAATCAGGTCATAATTACGCAAAAAAAGTCGATGATCATGTATTACAGTTAAAGATGTCAAAATCTACATTTTTATCTGAATCCACCATTTAACGGAAAAAATAACAATGTGATCAAGATCTTAATTAGGTGAACATTAACATCCGCGGGTGTCCTCTTAAAGTACCATAACAAATTTATTATAATTGCGTCCCAATTCGCTCGGACTGTAATTGTGGATGGAAGCCATTCTAACAGCCATTTTGATTGCAAACGCCACTTTCATGGCGTGTTACCAAGAGCTTGTTACCTAACAATTTAATTGGACGACAGTTTACGCAGAGAATTGTTTAATTTTGTTACTCAATACGGATTAGAGATAAAGAGACGACAATGTTCTGGGTGGCACCACATTTTTTATGGGTAGACTTTGCACTTCATCATCATCATCATTTCATCCTTTCACTAGTACACAACTGAACATAGGTCTCCCCCATAAAATGCCACAAAAATTTGTAGCTCTAATTTTTGGGGGCTTTTGCTGCACGCTGCACATAGCTGCCACGTTTGACAGGCGGGTTTACAACCGCAATTTATTTATTCAGATTTTTCAAGAAGATGCTGCTGCCTCTGCTGGTTTTCGTTTTCCCTCCGTCGACTTTTACGACACTCACAGGATCAGATGGGGTGGTAGGTTCTCTTAAGCCGCTACCACACGTTCCACTTACCACTAGGTAAACGGTTAGCTCGTCTCGTCACTGTCTTTCATAAAAGAACAATAATGCTTAGAGGAAACTAATGATGGCTCCAATTCCCGTCTCTCGCCCTGTTAGTTTTATTTTTTTATTTTCAGTGATCTGATATGACTGTGGTTTTTACATTACCGCTGTGAGAACCGCGGTAACAGTCCAATATCGCCACCGGGAGCCGCCACCAGATACCCTCCACCACTAAAACACTACCACTGGGCAATACACATCACTAAAGTCGAGACGGATTATACCTACCTAGACGGATTCCTATGCAGGAGTCCGTCTAGGTACCACCCCAGGGCCAGTTATTCTACCGCGAAGCAGTAGTGTGCAAACATTACTGTGTTTCGGTTTGAAGGGCACTGTGAGCTAGCGTAATCACTGGGCATATGAGACTTAAGAACCTATGTCTCAGGGTGATGGGCACAGTGTAGTGTCACACAGAATTTTTTTGGGTGGCACAGCGTTGGTTATGGGCAGACGTTGCACTTACCATCAGGTGAACGTTTTGCTCGTTTCATCACTTTACATACATAAGATCACGACTGTATCCCATAAGGGGTAGTCAGAGACTGGGCACTCACTGCAAAAACAGATGACTGCCACAATCCACGTTTCACCAAAATAATATAATGCACTTGGTGTGATAGGTGGTGAGCCCATCGCCACCATGCGCTGTTGGGTGCACAGTGCAGTTTAATTCCTTACTCGCCTTTTACGAGATCCATTGGATGAGATGGAGTGGTAGTATTATTTTAACGAGCCGCCACCACACGGTCATCATTCATCACTTTATGCAATAAAAAAAAGAACACGACACGTGTTTCACCTCAAAACGAGGCATTATCAAGTCAATCACAATAAAAAAATCATTAAAAGCGGTTCATCAACAAAAACTTATGCGCGAACCTCGTCTCTTTTTGAAGTCGGTTAAAAATCAAACAATTTTATAAGAGTGAAAATTACTGTTATTATAATAATTAAAAAAAAATAAGGTTTATATTAGAAACTGACTATTAGGTTGGCTGGACTTGAGGTTCGCTGATCATTGATATTGGCTGCAACATAAATACACTGAGTTGTTTGAATATTTCAGTACGTATTTGTCAAGGAGTATGTTCGAGCGAAATAGGTACGTAATTGAGATCACGTCTACACGGCTGATTTTCTAATTTACATTAGAGCGACTGCTGCAAGTACTTGCTAGTGGGGCATAATATTTTTTATTTAAAAAGAACGAAGCCTCACACTATGATATCTGCTGTATCGTGGGTGCGTTTTACAGACATATGATACAACAAAATAGACCCGACCGTGCCGTGTGGTGGTGGCCTAAGTGCCGGGTTTCGGCAGCCTAAGAGAATCTACCATCCCATCTCGTCCCGTGAGTGTCGTAAAAGTCGACTGCGGGAAAAATACGCTGCGGTTGCCAACTGGACTGCAAAGCAAGTCAACTATGGCAAAATCCCTCCTATCTATGGGGGACGCCTATGTGAAACAGTGGACTTGTGGCGGGCAGAAGTAAGTGAGAGTGAGACCCAAAGACCAACAATTAGTGTTTTTGCATAAATGTGGCCTCGGCTGGGAATCCAACCCAGGACCTGCAGCGTAGAAGCCTCCTGCTAAATGGTCTCTTCAGACGAAACTTTTAAAACCTCAGGGCTATCATTACCCATCACAATTTCAGTACATCACTAATCCACTGCTGAACATAGGCCTCTCCCTTAAATTACTACATATTATATTATTTTCTTATGGAAGAAAGTGACGAGACGAGAAAATAGTTTACCCCATGCAAAGTGACGGGCAGAAGTAAGTGAGAGTGAGACCAAAGACCAACAATTAGTGTTTTTGCATAAATGTGGCCTCGGCTGGGAATCCAACCCAGGACCTGCAGCGTAGAAGCCTCCTGCTAAATGGTCTCTTCAGACGAAACTTTTAAAACCTCAGGGCTATCATTACCCATCACAATTTCAATACATCACTAATCCACGGCTGAACATAGGCCTCTCCCATAGATTACTACATATTATATTATTTTCTTATGGAAGAAAGTGACGAGACGAGAAAATCGTTTACCTCATGCCAAGTGCAACGCATGTCATAACAAAAGCCCTGTTACCTAGAATATTTCGGTGCGGCATCACACTGCGACCTCCACCCTGTGACATCTGCTCCTATCTTTCATATGCCCAGTAATTACACTAGCTATTAGTAACTCATCAAATCGACACACAGTAACGTTTGCACTCCACTGATTGTGATTGAGAGACTGGCACTGCGGTGAATCTATCTGCATAAAATCCTAAGGTAACTGAGATTAATAATATTTTTTTTACTTTTTCTAACTATTCCCTCACTTGATCAGCCATGTTGTTGTTGGTTTGACTACCAACCCAATGTTAAATCTGTACTTTCTTAATGTAATCATGTTAAACTGTGAGTTCCGTTTAGCATTTTTGTGTGTTCTTTTTAATAACTATAATGTTCAGTCAAATAAATATATATAATTTACTGGTAGTAGGATATCCTATGCAGGAATCCGTCTAGGTAGGTACCACCCCAGGGCCAGTTATTCTGCCGTGAAGCAGTAGTATGCAAACATTACCGTGTTTGGGTTTGAAGGGCACTGAGAGCTAGCCTAATCACTGGACATTTGAGACTTAAGAACTGATGTCTCTGGGTGACGGGCGCAGTGTGGTCTCACACAGAAATATTATGGGTGACACAGCATTTGTTGTAAGCGGACGTTGCACTTACCCACAGGTGAACGTTTGGCTCGTTTCGTCACTTTATACAATAAAAAAAACCTATATACCATCAGGCAGAGACCACACCCGTAGCCCACTTTTTGCCCTCGCAGGAAACGAAACGTGACGGGTGTGAAACCACGTCGCCACTCGTCACCGTACGAGTCAAAAAATTTTTACTCTCCATTGCATTTCCACGAGCAGCGTAGTGACAGCATTGCTTGTTATGGTATTATTCTGCACGAAAAGCTGTCGGCTTAGTCGTACAACACCTTAGTCGCTCATTGATATTGGCTTTCATAAATACACTGAGTTGTTTGAATATTTCGGTACGTATTTGTCAAGGAGTATGTTCGAGCGAAGTAGGTACGTAATTGAGATCACGTCGGCTAAGCTGATTTTCCAATTTACTTTAGAGCGACTGCTGCAAGTACATTAGTAGCATTAGTAGCATTGCTTGTTATGGTATTATTCTGCACGAAAAAAGCTGTCCGTACAACACCTTAGTCGCCTCTTACCACACCACGGTAGGAAAGAAGTAGGTGCTACTCCCCTCTGCCGGACACCTTTACTAAAATATAAAATTTATTGGGGACATCGTTTAAAGAGTCGTGATTCTAATTTCGGATATATAATTTAAAATCATAAAAATGCAAATCGACATAATTATGTTAAATGGACAGGAGATTAAGAACCTCACAGTGATCTTAGGGACTTTATTTAGTTAGTTCGGACCTGGGGGTCTACTTTGTAATTCTGGTAGGTTTCGTGATCGGAATGAACTACGAAGCATGAATATATGAGTACAAAGCTCATTCATTGGTAAATGTGAATAAATGAAACCGATCACTAAACGAACCAGAGCTACACAGTTACTGGTGGTAGGATTCCTATGCAGGAATCCGTCTAGGTAGGTACCACCCCAAGGCCAGTTGTTCTGCCGTGAAGCAGTAGTGTGCAAACATTACTGTGTTTCGGTTTGAAGGGCACTGAGAGCTAGCGTAATTACTGGGCATATGAGACTTAAGAACTGATGTCTCAGGGCGACGGGCGCAGTGTGGTGACACACAGTAATTTTCTGGGCGACACAGCATTTGTTATGGGCAGACGTTACACTTACCATCAGGTGAACGTTTAGCTCGTTCCGTCACTTTTATGAAAAAAAAAAAAAGACCCCCTGGACTTGGGTCGCCGTCGGTAAAGGCGAGAATGGGTCGAAATTTAAAGAGAACTGGGTGGACTATTGTATGTTGTGTGTGCAGTTAAACTAGTATTATGCCTTCACTGGCAATCACGGCTATCTTCCAGGCGGGGATATTTTTTAAGAAAAAGCTAATTTTTACATTCAATATTCTTCCTTAAATTTTCTGCAACAGAATTATATATAACGTCAAAAAAAATCAGATTAAAATTACAAGTCGCCTGTAAGAATGTCGCTTTTGAAAAGATTTACCATCGAACGAAACGGGTGTTAACAATTCGATTTGTACAGAATACATATGTAAGAAATTTTGCGCCGCTTTATACTATCTTCGGATTTGCTGGCAAAGTTCAAAGCGTAGCAGCAATAAAATGTAACACCAATTTATTTCAATGCGACAGCGAAAGATTTTACGTTTGTCTGTCAATGTGCTTAGTTCTTCACTTAGCTTTATTCAACCTCTAGTATTGCAGTTTTGTTTTCACATACTCGTATATCAATATTGTACTGGTCCTATCTCTAAAATTAATTTGTATTTCTGTAGTCATTTATGGAAGGATACTACAGCGTTGTCCGCCTCGTAGGACCACCATGATTGAACGGATATACAGAGTCACGCTTCTTCCCCATCATTGTAATTGTTTTATATTTACAGCGTCATCATCAACAAACCCCAGCAGTCCACTTCTGGATATCTCTCATCTATCATCAGCTCTACAAGCATCAAACAAATTGATCTTCGAGCATGTTTATGCATTCAGTAGCAGCCAACTGCTTTAGATAACTGTAGTGAACTGAAATCCACAACTGGTTGCAGATAGATAAGGTCATACCAAATATTTTAAAATACCCGTATAATAGCGAAAACTAACTATTCCATTGTAACAATCATTCATTTAGGTTTTTTTATAAAAACATCTAACAAATATAAAAAAAATTGAAAGTATTTTTTTCCTTTTATACGATATCAAAATCCATTTTGCGGCATTTGAAAAAGGGAACCTCTTTTAACTTATGTGACCTTTGTAACGACGTTCGTGTTTGATCTAACCGCAGGTGATTGCATTTCTAAGCTTTTGAAAATTGTACGCAAAAGCCTTTGTAAAATGTACGCGACAGAAAATCGACGATTTATATATTTCTTTAAACTCTGCTAATACTCACACTGAAACAGCTGTTAAATATAGTCATCATCATCATCATTTCAGCCTATCACTAGTCCACTGCTGAACATAGGCCTCCCCCATAGGTTAATTAAAAAGTTTGTAGCTCTCATTTTGAGTGGAATTTTGCCATAGATGCCACGCTTGGCAGGCGGGTTGGCAACCGCAGTTTATTTATTCTGATGTTCCAGTTAAGTTTGTCCACTTACCGTGCCTTCAATTATGGCAGCCGTATGCTAGCTTTTTGTTTTATTATAAAATCTGTAAATATATTTTTATTCAAAAATGTAAGCCCAAAAAAAAGTGATGAAATATCTAATGAAAAATAACTAAGCATTTTACTAATTTTCCAACAATTATATTGAGTTTTGGATGAACATTTGCATGAGCGCGCCTACACGTATGTGTTGTGTACCGTGTTATGATTTTGCTTATTATATCACTACTTAATATATATATATATATATATATATATATATATATATATATAAATATTTAGGACAGTTTCAGATTTTGCTGGTGGTAGGATTCCTATGCAGGAATCCGTCTAGGTAGGTACCACCCCAGGGTTAGTTATTCTGCCGTGAAGCAGTAGTGTGCAACATGACTGTGTTTCGGTTTGAAGGGCACTATGAGCTAGACTAATCACTGGGCATATGAGACTTAAGAACTAATGACTCAGGGTGACGGACACAGTGTGGTGCTACACAGAAATATTCTGAGTAACACAGCATCTGTTAACGTTGCACTTACCATCAGGTGAACGATTTGCTCGTTTCGTAACTATATAAAATAAATAAATAAATAAGAAAAGGAATCGTGGGTGCGTTGCCGGCCTTTAAGAAAGGAATTATTAACAATTTTCGACTACATTATGTTATAGACGAAGTGAAACACGAACATAACTTTCTTTATGATCAGAAAAAAAAACTTTTGTTAAATTGCATGTTGCATTGAAAACAACGTACTAAATACACTCGGTTGGCGAAATGGGTGAATGTTGCTCCATATCGATTTGGTCGAAATCGCATTGCAAGATTACTTAGCTGGTGTGGAAGTGCCAGAAAAATTTCGTGGTCTCGAACACATGGCGCCACAAATATCTTATCAGTGTTATTGCCTATCCGCTTGCTAATCCCTAACTTGAAATTGGTCTTAACTTGGAAAAAGTCAACTACACCCTCGAGAATAGTCAGGATGAAATCCATCCAGCAAAATGTCTATTTACAGGATCCAGTGTGTCGGAGTTTAACACTTGACACAACGTACATAACATATACGCTAGTATTATATATAAAAGATAAACATTTGTAAAAAATTAATAAATAAATTCAAAAATGTTTTAACGCACATAAGAAATAACTTTGAGAACATTTTATTAAAATAATTTGATCTCGTCCGCTCGGACAGGCAAACAATCCTCTTGCTCTAGCGTAACTAACAAATGTATATACCGATCTCAAAATGATACCACGAAAAATATTTTTTGATATTTCTTATTAAGGAATAAAATATATTTCAACTATTTCGTTTCGTATATTTAAATATAGGTTGGAAATTCGGTTCTGCAATTGCATTGTGTTTATAAAGTAGATATAAATATCCCCATTTTTGTGCAAACTTAAGAGTTTAAGAAACTATTGTACAGAGCAGATCAATAGTGAAGTACATTAACTGAATACATATAAATGTCCCACTGCCGAGCACAGGCCTTCTCTTGTTTCTCAGAGGTTTTGGAGCTGGGAAGAGTCCGCTACGCCGCTCCAATGCGGGTTGGCAGAATTCACATGTCCTCGAAATATTTATTATTACTCAGACATGCAGGTTTCACTTCATGATGTTTCTCTTCACCGCCGAGCACGTGGTAAATCTGCACTTAAATTGCATTTAACAATTTTAATGGTGCAGGCAATAAGAATCGAACTCAGGACGCTCACTTATTATGAAGCTTAAAGCGAGCGCCTGGCCCCTGAGTTTGTATGCCCACTACGCCTACTATACCCATAACCATAGATGATCGCGTAGCCTAGTGATCAACGTAATTAACTTCCACGATGCGCGTTCTGGGTTCGAATCCCAGCCGAAGCCATGATATGTTTTAAAACATACAGAATATTCTGTTTTTATTGTGCTCTAATGTCTTCTTCATTTATTTGACTCTTTCCAACCTATCTACGATATTAGGTAGGTAAAGACGAGTGTCTCTGTATGTGCGCATAATTGTGGCACTATAATATCTCCTGCGCAGTTGATAGGTGACATCGGGATTCAGAAGTAGTCACTGTGGCCGACAAGAAGAACATCTTCAAACCATCACCACTTTATATACATTTATTTTAAAATGTTTATTGCTTTCCTTACAATGAAAGAATACGAGAGGCGGAGTAGCGTTCAGATATTATTTCCCAGTCAACCCAAGGAGTGGTTTATAGTAAATAGTGTATTATCCACAACAATTCTGTGTGACACAACACTGCGCCCGTCACTCAGAGACATCAGTTCTTAAGCCTCATATGCCCAGTGAATACACTAGCTTATAGTGCCCTTCAACGCGAAACACAGTAACTACTGCTTCACGGTAGAATTACTGGCGTGAAGCAGTAGTGCTGGCGGCTTAAGAGAATCTACCACCCCATCTCATCGCGTGGGTGTCGCAAATGTCGACGGAGGGAAAACTATAACCAGGAGATAGACAGCAGCATATTCTTGGAATATCTAATTAAATAAACTGCGGTTGCCCCTCCGCCTGCCAAGCGTGGCAACTAGGACCAAAAAACCCTAAATGAATTCTATGGGGGAGGCCAATGTTCAGCAGTGGACTAGTGAAATGCTGAAATTATGATGATGTTAATCAAGAACTATGCTCACTGGGATCATCATCAGCTCGTTGCTGTTGAAGCGTGTTTTTGTTTTCTTTTTACTATAATTTTATACCGCGTGGCCTAGTGGTCAGAGTACCTAACTTCTAAGCCGCAGGTCTTGGGTTCGAATCCCAGCCGAAGCCAACATTTGTGCTAAAACATAAATTGTTGGTTTTCGGGTCTGGTTGTGTTGTGATTGTCCCCGTGTTTCTGACACTGCATTCTAGCCTACCTCCGATCTTATCGCATCAGCGTTACATCGGGCGTTTGGGACGAGTGAGTGCCTCTGTGTTTGCGCGTACACTTGTGGCACTATAATATCTCCTGCGCAGTTGATATCTCTCGACAGTAGTCGGAGGTTGTCGCCGTGGTCGAAATCGGCTAGGAGAACATCAATTTTATTTTTTTTGTAGTTTAACATCAGTGTTAGATCAATAATAGATAGACAATGATAACTTGTGATTGGTGTATATAGTTACCGCATTGTATAGCGACGAGTTACCCAAATGAATACGGTTTGTTTGATCGATCGATCAACACAATAGCACGAGATAGTGGTTTCTGCATGCAAGCAATTACCATTTGTTTTGTTTAGCGTTGCGGTAATTTTCAAAACAGTTGTTGATTATTTGTCATTAGATTTTATGTAATTTATTAGTGATGCATATGGTGTGTTGGAGTATAATAGGCCTAAACGATGTTGCGATTTTGTTGTCGCTTACTCGATGACATATATTTTATAGTAATTCTAGATGTAATATGGATTCCGAGTGAAATGCGTCTTAGAACACACATTGCGATATGATCAGAAGTACTATCAAAATTTATACTGGTGGTAGGATTACTATGCAGGAATCCGTCTAGGTAGGTACCGCCCCAGGGCCAGTTGTTTTGCCGTGAAGAAGTAGTGTGCAAACATTACTTTGTTTCGGTTTGAAGGAGACTGTGAGCTAGTGTAATCACTGGGCATATGAGACTACGAACGACGATTTATTTATGTCTCAGGGTGACGGGCGCAGTGTGGTGTCACACAGTAATGTTCTGGGTGACACGGCATTTGTTATGCGCAGACGTTGCACATACCATCAGGTGATCTTTTTGCTCGTTTAGTCATAAAATAGACAATTTATGGACCATTAACTAAAAAAGTAACTCCAGTTTTCAATAAAGGCAGAAGTTCATTAAACTAAACAGTTCGAAATCTTAGCTCGTTGGGCGGAGTATATAGAACTCGTTCACAGATAATCAACTTTTTGTACGTAGGTGTACTAGAAGATTTACATGAATTATAATAAATAATATATGGCTGTACCACCATCATTTGAAGAATTAAATGTAGCTACACACCCTCCGAATTCTACAAATACGACATACTCAACATTTTGAACCGCTTATTCAAGTTTACTCAGAAGATCTGGAAGTGCGAAATTTTCCCAAAAGTCTAGAAATATGCCACCATTTGCAAATTGTGTAAAGGCAAAGGTGAAATATCAAATTGCAGTTTATACAGATGAATCTCTCTCCTTTCTTCTGCTGCAAACATTTTAGCACACAATATATAATTATAATCACACGTCCATCAGTCCTTTTTGAAACTCTACTATCAGAGACCCAATGTGGATTTCGTCCATCAAATTCAAGAAAAAAGTCTAGAACAAAATCGCCCTCTCTAGATGCGTTTTGTGAATCTGAAAAAAGACAAGTTCCCAGTAACATTTGGTAAGGTTGTGTCCTAACACATTCTCTTTTTGCTCTTTATTTCGCATCCCACCTCAAATGCAAGCTAAAAATGCTCTCCGTGCTCGAAATATTATACGTTGACGACAACTGTCTGATAGCTGTCTGCTTATGTTGATTCTCTACAAGTATCTTGCTGTAAATTAGGTCTGGTTATTAGAGTCACTTAAACGAAAGGCATTAAGCTGCTCTATAGATGCTGCTGTGAGGATAATTCCACCATTAAAATAGATAATAAGGTTCTGAAAGATCTTTTGCAATTTAAATACTTTTCTAAGTTGGTCTCCTAACCTAATTACAAATGACAAATGACAATAATCTTCCGCCAGAGATACCTTCCCGTACCTAATGCAGCTGCATCTTTCGGCAGGCTGAACAACCAACCATGTATGGAGATCACACGATCTTAAGCTTTAGACGAAAGTCATGATATACAAAGCCATTATTATTCCTACGATTCTTTATGCTGCAGAGACCTGATATTGCTGCAAGACCATAGGTATTTTCTCAGGATTGAGTCACTCATTATGAAATAACAATTGATATGGTGTGACCACATTGTACGCATGGACGATAGTGGATTTCCAAAGGCAGTATTTTACTCGGAACTCTCATGCGGATAGCTAAAGCATGGTGGATAGTACCTGCGATACAAGGATGTTCTCAAACGCCATCCCACTACATGCAGCATACCAAGTCATAAGTGGAAAGAGGTTGCCTTGCAGAGACCAGAATGGCGCACTAAAATCTTAAGGTGAGTCTACGACTTTGGAGAGATCGCATTTGGACGATCTTGGACCGGCAGACGTAGTGAAGGTCAGCCGCTCACTACATGAAACGACGACCTGCGCGATTTTGCTGGAGGGTTGTAGGTGTCTCAGGACCATATTCTGTGGCAATATTTAGGCGAGGCCTATGATTAACTGTGGGCTTGTGATGGTCTGAAATGATGACGATGATAATAATAACAATTCTCCAAATTTTTCGAGACTCACTGAAACAACAATTTATTTAAAATAATAAAAAAAGCTTTGATGTAATGTCTTCGTAAAATGTATG
The DNA here is from genome assembly GCA_019845155.1 of Luehdorfia chinensis. NCBI lineage: Eukaryota > Metazoa > Arthropoda > Insecta > Lepidoptera > Papilionidae > Luehdorfia > Luehdorfia chinensis. The sequence continues at coordinate 65,600 of JAHVAK010000473.1, forward strand.
ATAAAATTGTTACGGACTACGAAGACTGAAATATAACAGATGCAAAGTCCGCATTGAAGACATTTATTCGTAGTATCTGTAGCTATGTAAAAACGCGAGATATAAATAACCAGTTGGTGAAATGCCTGCGGAACAAGATTTATAGCAAAAGTACACAAATATTTTTCTACTGGAATAGTTATGCCATTACGTGCACTATCATACAAATGTACTATATAAAATAGAAGTACTCTTTTGTCCATCTGTCTGTATGAATGAACTTAACTCGAAAACTACTAAAGCTATTGACATGAATTTTGCACAGGCTAAATATAATATTTCTAGGAACTTTAGACTGTCTTAGTATTTGCTGCACTGGTTCTGTATGAATTTATGTTAGTTATGATTTTTTTTGACAATATTACGCAGAACATCATCTATGGGATTAGCAGAACCCTTAATGATTAACGAGAATACTTTGTGGAATCAGTTGCTGCCTGCGATTTTTCCGGACCGATACGACTTAGGCACCTTCAGGTTAATAGTCTACGTCTTTCTCATATACCGGCAATGCACACAAAATTCCTCTGGTATTGCGGATGTGATTGCAAGGGCGGCGGTGATTGCTTGTTTGCCTCCCTTATTTAATGGAAATTATAAGACTATAAAGTCTCAGTGCTTGGCGTCTGTTCTAATATAATCGACCAGCTGAAGAACGTGATAATAATGCCACAGTTTATCGTCTCATGACAGGTCCCCTTCTATTATATTACACTCTAGAACTTTCTTACGTTATAAGGAAATATTTGAAATAAGTTTACTTGAGTGAACGTACAGATGATTGCCCTAGCGTAAAATTGCTATCCAGCTGCGAGAAGTTGGTAAAATCAGGCGTCGTACAGATGTGAAACTCCTTTGTATTTTTACTGATCAATTTTACTATAACGTCAAATTCCATTCACATTGATTTGTTTTAAATTTAGCGATAAGATCGCGAGTTCACTTCTACACAAAACAAATATTTGCATCACATACATCTCCTAAATCCTCACTAAGCCCTCCACAATGTGGGGAGGCCTGTGATCGGCAGTAAAATATTTAAAGGCTATTACTTTAATACTTTACGTACTCCGGGTGTGAGTGTTTGTATTTTTTTTATTCGATAAAGTGAATACAAGACAACCATGAATGCAGTGAAGACGAGATAAAGTTATAACGAGACGAGCAAAACAGGAAATTTCTTCGATACTTATGCAGCGTAGGGCAATACCTCGCTAGATGGCGACGACCTGCGACGACCTGAAGACCGATGGATGCAGGAGAAACCTATGTTCAACAGTCGACTAGTGACAGACTGAGATGATGATGATAAAGATGTATTTTTTACAGTTGCAGTTTTTCCTAACAAACCACAAGGAAAACAAAGTACATCGCCTGCTATAGCGAGTACATTCAGCCATCCCCCAACAAGAAATTGAACTAATTAATTGTGATGTCCCTTTATTAATTTGTGTCCCTAAATCATCATCCTGAACCGATCTAGTTAAATACTACCGTTCTGCCAGTTATTCTGCCGTGAAGCAGTAATGTTGCAAACATTACTGCTTCACGTATTACTTCACGTACACTTAATGTGTTTCAGTTTGAATGACAATAAAAACTGATGTCTCGAAATATCTCAGGAATGTCTACGTGATGTCATACTGAAACATTGTAGGTGATACAACATTTGTCAGGGGACATTGCACTTACTGTTAGGTGAACGATTTGCTCGTCTCGTAACTTATTAACCCTACTTAAACCCTATCAAAATGGACGGAGGCCAGTAAAGGGGAATTTATATAAAAAAGTAAACGTCAATTAAATTATACTCAACTGACCCTAATTCCGCGTTATGCTCCAGTGAACAAAAAAATGGATCGATAGTAGGTCAACTAAACGTAAAATATATTCGCAAAAGCTTCGGCAAATAAAGCCGCCATTTAAAAAATCGGATATCATCTTCGTTTAAGGCGGGTACAGTCGCTTGCTTTGGCCTTTTGAAACGCATTATGTATTGACATTGTTAAATAAAATTAAAGGATAAAAAAACTAAGAACCAACGCTATCCTTCTTAATAACATTTAGGCCTTTTAAAATAAGATTGTGGGTACTATTGCCTTTTATCTTATATCTGACATTAAATACTGTATTGTAAAAAAAAGTTTGACTTGTGTTAATTATTGTTAATTGATATCATTATTATCAAGTGTAACTAGCATTGATTGCATTCCATTCAAAAACTAGGTAACATACACCATTTCATATTTTTCATGCAGATTTAAGTTGAGTAAATTTCCTTTATTATAATCGATTTCTGCAAAACAACGAGTAATTCTATTAACTCTATTTCACTAATGTTCTTGATATAATAATAATTATAAAATAATTAGTATGTATGTGCACAGCGATGTATGTGTGTGTGCGTGCACGTGTGGAAACACTAAATGCGTATAGATTTAAAACCTGGACTGAATTAACTCTTTAGTTTTATCGTAGTCTAGTGTAAAATTGGAAAGATAGTCACGCATCGAGAGGGCGTGCAAATATTAGGAGTTGTCAGTTTGTTAAAGATCTTAGTATTACAGTACGGGGTGTCCCTGTGCTGCTAACAAGAAGCTATTAAAATATAAAGTCGTCTTACGGAGAGTACTAAACGTTTTTCGTACACTAAATTGGTTGAAAATCTATAGGGACTAAAAGTCATGACTTTAAGTAATGTCCTTTGTGCTCTTTCAAGTGGTAACATAAATGTCTTAGACGCTTTACTCCATACACCAATACCCAAGATCGACTGTCCTATAGCAAAGTAAATTTCAAAACCCATCAACATGTCTAAGATTTTTGAAAGCACACACTACTTTTCTGATTTGCGCTGACGTCAAGTCTATATGAGGACGCCAGCAATTTTTCATCGATTAATACTAATAGGTATTTGGCAGTACCCGATTTAGAGATCGTATAACATGTACATAGTGTCCGATGTAAAGTTGCACCAGTGAACTTTCAGATCTATATCTACTTACTGGTGCTAGGATTCCTATGCAGGAATCCGTCTAGGTAGGTACCACCCCAGGGCCAGTTATTCTGCCATGATGCAGTAGTGTGCAATCATTACTGTGTTTCGGTTTGAAGGGCATTGTAAGCTAGCGTAATCACTGGGCATTTGAGACTTAGGAACTGATGTCTCAGGGTGACGGGCGCAGTGTGGTGTCCCACAGAAATATTCTGGATGACACAGCATTTGTTGTGGGCGGACGTTGCACTTACCATCAGGTGAACGTTTTGCTCTTTTTGTCACTTTATAAAATAAAAAAAAATAAAAAAAACTTGTTTGTTATTCGCAAAGATGAACTGTAAGTATGTTGTCTTTGAAAGATTTAGCGTGAGTGAGTTTCTTTCTAACCAGCCGTCGATTATATGGGGGCCTAGTTCTGCGTTGTGACGAAATTCATCCCAAGACCGTCCACGAAAGACCAGTGCAGTGTCATCGGCATATATAACTATTTGACAGTTAAACATTTTTGTTGACGTGGGTCATTGATGTATATCAGGAAGAGACTAGGGCCTAGAATGCTGCCTTTTGACACACCATATGATACTAGGATCGGATACTGGGCATCATTACTTATGTCAATGTGAAATTTTCGTTTTCAAATCTCGCCAATTTTACCCTTACCCTTTGGAGACGATCAGTCGAAACATCTTTCAGGACCAAGAGAGCGTTTGTCCGATTTCCAACACGTTCGAGTTTTTCCACAAGAATAGAGATTGTGTTGAAGTCTTTCGCCCAGTCCTGGAAAGCTCTCATCCATTTACGTTTAGCATTTACTGGCGCAGTTACATACTCAGACAATTTGCTAACAGCATCTTCTTTGTTTTTTTTCCGATCTGAAACCAAATTGGTTTTCTAAGATAATTTTTGTTATGTAATAGACATTTAATTAAACGACTGTTAGAATTGATATCGATCGATAATTTGTGACGCAATCTTTGTCTCCATTCTTTTGGATCGAAGTGATGATGGACCTCTTAAATAATTTAGGGAAAACGCTCCGATCGAAGCATCTCGCGATAAGCGTGGTCAATGGTTTATTTGAAACATGTTCAAAATTTTAACAATTTGGTAGATATCGTCGATCGTAGTCTTATCCAATGGTACAGTCATTATTAAGGTTCATTATTATTGCCTCTATTTCCATCTCGTCTAGTAGAAGTAATGCTATGGAATACGCACGCGGTATTTCAAAATCGAATTTCGTTGAGGTTGGTAAGGGCTTATTAATTACAGTATTTGCAAGTTTTGCATTATATACGCACATGGAAAAAGTAGAGATTAACTGAAACAATTGTATTTGAAGGTCGAAATTCAAAATTCATTTTTAGCTTTCTTGAAAGAGCATTTCAGAAGTATCCATATATTTTATACGTTATTTCCAGAGTATTTCTTAATTTTCTATGAAGCCTATCTCTACGCTTTATGGAGCGGAGTAATCCCGAGTTTCAAATTTCGTCATTCTCTAACAGGCAAAGACATTTTTAGAGTAAAGTTTGGTAGCAATACTAAAATTTATAACAATATATGCGTGCTGAAAGAATGTGGCGAAACATATAAGAACGAAATAAATATTATAACGACTATCTTATCGGATATTTGCGGTACATTTTTAAAAAAGAACAAGAAAAGACACAATTAACAAAAATAAAAGCGAACAAAAATTTATATTAAGACAAAATATTGCATTCGTTTTTGCAGATTAATAAAGGTTCAAAGTAGAATGTAAATATTCATAAGTGAAGAACGCCTCGAATTGCGGTCTTTCGTACAAATTCCTCTCGTAAAAGGCTAATATGTAGAATTACACCCATGAAATAACTTCCATATTATTCTGGTTGCCCTTTGTATGTTCAATATGCACGACAATAATGTTTGTTATTTTACAACGAAGAAAATCTGACGATTCATTTCATTCAACATCTGCTGAGTCGTGAGTATTAAGTTCGAAAGAAGGGTAGAGTTCAGCGAAACTAAGTGTTTTTACAACACACATATTTCATTGTTTTTCAAGAATTTATCAACTCAGACGATCCTTCTTTTCAACGCGATAGGTAAACAAGAATATCTTGCTAAGATGAGGACCTTCTGAACCCCACAGAGTAATTTGTTAGCGTGGTTACACTGTGGTTTGGAAGAATATGATTGGCCGCAATAATTATACTGTCAAAGGCGTAATATATTTAACGTAAATAACCCGTTCTAGTTATTAACTGAGAAAGAAACAAAATAAATATTTGTCGGCACATAATAACGATTATTTCAAAAGTGTCTTCGTATCACCAAAATACACACGTTTTTCTCCCCTTGCAATCCTGTCCCTACAATGGTTGTGTATGAGAAATCACTTTTAGGGATAATACCGCCCATTGTTCATACTTTATGTGTAGGGCAGACCGGGGATAGTTGACCACGTTTTTGGTTATATATTTTTTTTAAAACTATTTTCTTTATGTTAATGAGAAATATTGTAAATTGTGCCAAAATTCATAGTCAATTATAAAAAAAGGTTCTATGTGAATATTATTAAATAAAATCAGGATTTTTTCAGTTTGAGGAAACCTCTCCGAAATGGTCAACCTGCCCCAGTGCTGGGGTAGGTAGACTAGTCAACTGGAGTAGGTTAGCTTAAATTACGGGATGACAAAATTTAATGTGTAATGAAAAATTCACAGAAATATTCTTGGTGACACGGCATTTCTCATTGGCAGACGTTGCACTTACCATCAGGTGAACGTTTAGCTCGTCTCGTCACTTTATCCGATAAAAAAAGTCATTAGTTTTGCAGAATTCTTCGCAGACGGGCTTATTTATAAATGAATGATTAATTTTTATGTCAAACTTTGATTTTTAATATTTATACCACTCATACCATAAATATTTTCGAAAAAACAGCAACATATACTATCTATCCTTTCCCATTCTATGATCTCTCCCAAAGTGCTGGATTAGTTTTCAACTTATCTTCGCGGACGTCAGCAGTCGATCCACATAGATGAGTCTTCATCTAGGTGGTTTGACATACATGCTGGTGTCCCTCAAGGCGGCATTCTATCTCCTCTGTTATTTTCAGTATTTATAAATCTCATTACCCAGAACCTTCAGTGTGCGTATCATCTGTATGCTGATGACTTGCAGTTGTACACACAGGCGAGTGTCGAATGTGTGTCAACAGCTGTTGAGATGATTAACAGGGACCTAGAGTATATTAAGAACTGGTCTGTCCGGTTTGGCCTTATGGTCAACCCATCTAAGTGTCAGGCCATAATAGTAGGTAGCAATCGGATGATTAAAAGATTGAACTCTGTAGCGCTCCCTCCAATCGTTTTTAACGGCACCGCTCTTGAACTGTGTTCATCTGTTAAAAATCTTGGTTTATACATTGACAATACTCTGAGCTGGCAAACCCAAGCGACACATGTAAGTCAGAAGGTAACAGGTACCTTACGAGCTCTGTATCGCCTAAAAAATTTTCTCCCTTCTGGAACCAAAATGATGCTTGTGCAAACCTTAATTTTTCCCTTAATCGACTATGGTGATGTGTGTTATTTCGATCTGAATGCAGATCTCCTCAATAAATATGATCGTCTTCTGAATAACTGCATTCGATTTATTTACAATCTTCGTAAGTATGATCATGTGTCTGCTTATCGTTCTCGATTAAAGTGGCTACCCATTCGTCAGCGCCGAAGTCTGCGTGCACTCACTACCCTTTATTCTATCCTTACGTCTCCTACTGCCTCTTCCTACACCAAGCATGCTGCAAGTTCGGCCTGAAGATTAGTGTCAAAAAGACTGAGGTGATGTCTTTAGACATACATGGTCGTGAGACACTGGTCATTAAGCTTGGTGAGGATTTACTGAAACAGGTCGATAACTTCCGTTATCTGGGGAGCACTATAACATCCAAGTGTGACCTTGATGCTGAAGTAAACAGCAGGATCAGTGCTGCAGCTGCAGCATTTGGAAAGCTGCGTTCCAAGGTTTTCTGCTCGCACGACCTAAAGCTGGCCACTAAAATCTCTGTTTACATGGCGACTGTGCTGCCAAACCTCTTGTACTCCTCCGAGACGTGGTGTGTGTATCGCCACCACATTCGCACTTTGGATCACTTCCACCTTAAATGCCTTCGTACCATCATGAAGATCAGATGGTCCGACCGAGTGCGAAATACCGAAGTTTTGCGACGAGCCAATGTCGGTGGCATTGAAGCCTACTTAATGCGTCGGCAACTTCGGTGGTGCGGTCACGTATCACGTATGGCGGAGGAAAGAGTGGCAAAGCGCATCTTCTATTCTGAACTAGAGGAGGGTAAGCGAAAACATGGCGGACAACTCCTCCGGTACAAAGATGTTCAGAAAAGACACATGAGAAGATGCAACATTGAGCCCTCTCAATGGGAAGGTTTGGCAGCACAGCGCCCAGTATGGCGTGGTATTGTGAAGAGGCAAGTTCGCGAGTTCGAGGAGCAGCGTATAGCTGACCTCGACGCTAAGCGCGATGAGCTAAAGGCCCGTCCACCCGCGGCCATAAAATTCAATTATGTAAGCGGCGTACTCACGTGCCCTCATTGTGCGCGAGAGTTCGCTGCGAAGATTGGCTACATAAGCCATCTTCGGGTACACCAGCGCCCGACCGATTAGGAGTCGAAGTGATCGCCATGGCCGAAAACGGTCGGAAAGATCAAGTATCAAATATCTTAACAATAGCTTTAGTTCAGATAAAAACAGTATGTAATTAGATTTACAAATAAAAACTAAATATATCCATTCAAAAATCTATACCATAGTTTATCGTAAGTTTTATCAAAAGCGTTTTGTCACCTTATCGCACAACAATAACGACCTTGATATTAATTTAAAGGTCATACCTAATGCTTACAAATAATATGATTATGAATAAAAAAACGTAAGTAATCGACGTACGTATGAAATTGACACAATTAGACGATGATACCAATTCATTTATTCGTACGATTGGAGAATCTTCGCATGACTGAATACGATGTACAGCCTCATCTCCTATATTCGTTCATGCGTGTAAAAATATACACCGATGAGTTTGAAGAATAGGCTCTCCTTTAATTTTACGAAAAATGTGTCTCCAATTTGCGTTTGACTTTGTTTGTAAACTATTATTACAATTACGATTTTAAGCCATTCTTATATAATACTACCTAAAAGTATCAGATTGCAGGTTTCGATTACGAATCAGTTTCTTTACAGTCGCAGCACTAATATTTTAATAGAGGTTCATTAGAAATAGCCGTGGTAGCTCAGGGGCCAGGTGCTCGCCTTTATTTTCATAGGACGCGAGTAACCTGGGTTCGATCACCTGACCAGCACCTCTAAATTTGTTCTACAATTTTAAGTGCTGATTTACCACGTGCTCAGCGGTGAAGGCAAACATCGTGAGGAAACCTGCATCTCCGAGGAATAGAAATATTTCGAGGATATGTGAAGTCCGCCAACCCGCATTGGAGCAGCGTGGCGGACTTTCCCCAGCTCCAAAAACCCTCTCAGAAATGAGAGGAGGCCTGTGCTCAGCAGTGGGACATTTATAGGCTCTTACTTTACTTTACTTTACTTACATTAGAAGTTAACAAGAGCTATCACTTAATAATCTGACTGTAATTATCATCATCGTCCTCAGAATTTTAATAGCTAGCTGCTGAGTATAGCTGGTGCTTGTAGGTCGCTAGCTTTTAATGTAATTTAATCTAGATTGGAAACCCCGAGGCCTGTACCAAAATTACTAATTGCAATTTAAGTGCTAATTTATCGCGTCCTTTGCGTAAGAAACTTGCATCACTGAGAAATAAAAAATATAGCGCGAATTGTCATTGGAGCAAGAGCGAACATTTCCCAACTCCAAATGGCAGGAGGCCTGTATTCAGCAGAGGGATATTTATATCTGTTACTTTATTTTTTACCATGGCATACCTTTTACCTTGGAGATCGCAGTACCATACGCCTCTTACTCGTATTTTAGACGTTGCTACTACTGCGTCACCGCTCTCTGTAAAATCCGTCTGGAATTTTACGAAGATCAAAAGATTTTTAGGTATTACACACAGTGGACTCCACCACACACCACCCAGAAAAAATCTGTGTGACACCACACTGTGCCCATCACCCTGAGACAAAAGTTCTTCTCTAAAGTCTCATATGCCAAGTGATTACGCTAGCCCACAGAGCGCTTCAAACCGAAACACAGTAATGTTTGAACACAGCTGCTTCACGGCGGAATAAAACTGGCCCTGGGGTGGTACCTACCTAGACGGCATACGCCTCTGGCATATCACATTATCGTTATGTCGGTTGCGGGTAGATTAGGATGAGTGAGTGTCTCTGTAGTTGCGCATACACTTTCACTGGCACTATAATGTCTATAGGGTGGTCCTTACCTAGACGGATGCCTGCATAGCAATCCCACCACCGGTAAGATTTTGGTTACTGTAGTGTATGTGCATAATGATGCACATAATGCACATTAAGTAATGACATAAACACGTAAATTCTACAGTACCCTGTTATGTAGCCAGTTATGTTGGTGGTAAAATCAACGTTTTTAAAATAAAACTTTAATTCTCATAACTAAAGTTGCTACAATGACCGTCTAGGTAGGTACCGCTCCAGGCCAGTTATTCGTAAAGTATAAGTGTGCAAACATTACAGTGTTTCGGTCTGAACGGCTCTGAGAGCTAGTGTAATCACTCGGCATGTGGGACTTAAGACCTGTTTATTTTTTTAGATGTTTCAGGAAGACGCTGCTGCCCATCTCTCGGTTTTCATTTATCCTCTGTAGACTTTTACGATACCCACGGGATGAGATGGGGTGGTAGATTCTCTTAAGCCGCCGCCACACGGCATATATGATTACATACATAAGATCACGACTGTATCCCATAAGGGGTAGTCAGAGACTGGGCACTCACTGCAAATACAGACGACTGCCACAATCCACGTTTCACCAAAACAATATAATGCACTTGGTGTGATAGGTGGTGAGCCCATCGCCACCATGCGCTGTTGGGTGCACAGTTCAGTTTAACTCCTTACTCGCCTTTTTCGAGATCCATTGGATGAGATGGAGTGGTAGTATTCTTTAAACGAGCCGCCACCACACGGCTAAATATGTATGCTTATGGATATATGATTATGGATGTTTTATGATATATATTTTGCAATAAAACGCTAACAAATGACACTGATTGGAAATGATATAGGTTGAATCTAAATTATGTCAAAAAGTGTCCGTGCTTCATAATATTTTATTTTGCTAGTATTATATGAAAAATCTCATGCCGCTGCGAAAGGTCACTATCCTTTGTCAGCAGAGTTTTTTTTTATTAAAAAAAAACGATCTCCCCACGGTAGGATTTTTCCTGTGTCGTGGGTGCGTTTTACAGACACAAATTCCACAAGCACAAAATACCCAGAACATACAAATATTTGTCCCGTGCGGGAATCGTACCCGCGACGAACTGCGCCAACCGAGCCGACAAACAAAAAGAAAAATTGAAAATAAAAGTAGAAATTGCTTCAATACTTTGTTTCTTAATCTTACATATTTATTCAAAAACTTTCGAGCCTCTGTAAAGCAGTCTGCGTAGTCCTTACGGTAAGGGGTAGGTAGAGACCACATTCGTGGTCCACTTTCTCGCCCGCAGGAAACGTAACGGCGGGCGAACCACGCGAACTCTGCTGACTCGGAAGGAGCAGGAGGAGTCAGCAGTAGCTCGGAAGGCTCCGGTCGCTTATCCTGTACTCTACCGTATTTGCCGGACAATTCAACTAAGTAATAATCTAATCCCAAGAAGAGTGCATGTCTTTAAAATATTTTTGAAGCAATATTTTTGATTTTTGAAAATTCTTTCCCGGTCTTAAATTATTGACAACATTCGCACCTACATATTATATACTTTTACAGATATAAATCTTACTATTACTACTAAGATCGAAAACTTCTTCCATTATAGAAAGTTACATTACACGAATTGTGAGTGTGTGGCAATATTTTAATATTTTTTTGTAAATATCTACATTTTGAGCATGCATTTTTTGCTAGGGGCGAATTTCTTCAAAAAAATTCACTGGCTTCTTACTTTTGGTAAGATAATGACTTCATAATTTATGTGATGTATGCTGAAAAGTTTAAATGGGGTTTGGGTTCTGCTCAACTGAAATTGTACCATACAATACCTTAGATGATAATATATCATGTCTGTTTTCGTAATTTAAAACTTATGGAAATAAGTTCATCGGATTTCAATTATTTATAAACCGAGAAATGTACTCGATGTCACCAATATATAAATATATTCAAAAGCTTATTAGTTAATAATAATAAGTTAGTACCGGTCAGTCTCTCGGAACATCTGAAACGACTGCATGATGCACTGACACAGAAGGCGGTGCTCCTCGATATCGCCCGCATCTTCCGCAGGTTTCTTTCACTTTCTCTTCTCTTTCACTTTGTCTTCGCTGCGGAGGGTTTCGCCGTGAGAGAACGGTCAACCGACGTGGTCTTAATTCCTTTATCACTATTTAAATATTTTTATTACATAAGAATTATTTTGTCTTTAAATCATTTAACAGTTTACAAAAACCGCCTTGTATTGGCCACTTTTGTTAAGAGGTGTCGCTGAGAAAGCGCACTCTACCAACGTAATCTTAACTCCTTCGTCGCCTTTTAAATTATTTTATCACACGAGTATTATTTATTTGTAAATCATTCATCAGGCTTAAAAGACTTGTATCGGCCACTTGAGGTGTCGCTGTGAAAGCGCCCACTTAACAACTTAGTCTTAATTCCTTCATCACCTTGTAAATTATTTTGTCACACCAGCATTTTGTTTTCGAAGTATTTTAGTTTGTATGGGATGCCCTGTATCGCTAACTTTTATAAATCAATCGTCAGACAATCGTCATTCTATGCGCCACCAGTGAACTGTTATTATACTAAGATTGATATTTAGTGGTGAAAAGATATTGGCTGCTTTGCTTGTAAAATATCAATATAAAAAGTGTGGTAACGATAATTTGGTTAACTTGTGTTTCAGCGCTATCCGGTGCTGGTTGTGTATTTGGCAAGCGTTCGATAAGTGTATTACCTACAATTAATTATAAAGTATTGTAAGAAATATAAATCTGTGTTAAATAAATCATTTTTAAGTGATAAATCAAGGCGTTTCTTTTCAGTGGATCAAGAGAAGGACAGTACAACTGAACCCTTGTCAAATGGGGACAGTAGTACTGCTCCCTCAAAAATAACTCTGGATCTTCAGCTTCGATATATATTATAGTGTTTAGTATATATTTTATTGTATCTAATTTATTTTATCGTATCCTATATAATTGTCTAGGCAATTATATATTTATATGTCAACCAGACGAGAAAACTGCAGAACTATCCCATACTCGTAATAATAATAAAATATTTATTGAATACAGAATTAATTAAAAATTCGTTTATGTCCTGACTCCTACACTACGAAAACCCTGTCAGAAGACAGTTTCCTCCCACTGTAGCGGCTTATTTGTCATGTGCAATACAGAATATACATAGAAAAAACTTTCACTGTAATTGTGGGGGTGAGAATGCGCGTGTGAGCGCATGCGTGTGTTTGTGTTTGCGTAAATGTTTGCGTGCGCGTGTTTGAGAGAGGTTTATGTACGTATGTGTGCTTGATGTCAATTTTTTTAACGGCATCGATGTAATAACAGCAACTGCAGTTATGCCACTGCAGCATAATACTGAGTTTTTATTGTTGCTGCAGTCCAAATTTACGTAAATATCAAAAATAGACTGTTATTGTCAATAAATTTGCAACAAATAAAATTTTAACTAACAAACCAAGTTTTATCTATTTTATAGTTTTGCAGCGAAGCAGAGGCATTTTTTTCAGAATTTGGCAGAGGGTTTTATGTTATGATACGAGTGTATATTTTACAACAGACATGGAAAGGAGAAGAAGAAGGCATTAGGAAAGCTCACCAATTTTTTTAATGTACATGTCAGCAAATGACCTTTTTAAAAAAGGTTAATGCTTCTTTGCGTAGAATTATCGATCCCGGTGCTTGTACCACTAAATGTTTACTTTAGTCTTACGTGGTGATTTGCTACGGGCCCAGCGGTGAAGGAAAACATCGTGAGGAGGCTCCGCGTCTAACATATTAGGGAAATATTTATATGACGTGTGAAGCCCGCAGATCTATTCAAGACCACCACGTCTCTTTTCACCATAAAAGCCCCCTCAAAAGTAAGAGAAGACCGTGGAATATTTTAAGCTTTTACTTTGTTTTTTAAATATATGTCATTTTATTCCATTTCATATGCCAAACGGTGCAACAATAGTCCATGTAAATCTAATTTTAGTGTTGTTGTTATTGATCTTCCATCCTTTCAATAAAACTACTTTTTTACGGATTTTATCGCGTTTAATTTTTGAACTATTTTTACCCATGGTCACGGGGGGACTGAGGTGACAGTTGTCCCGATGTCATAGTTAACCCGGAGTACCTTCAGCTTTTAATTATTATTTTTAGTCCGATCTACGCAGAAAGAGCTTACTGTGTCTTGAAGCCTTGCAGTGGTATGCTTTGTTTTTGATTTAATTTTATTAATAATAGGATCCCAAGCCGGTGGTAATACCCAACCATCTTCCCTATTGAAATTAGGATGTTTTTTAATTTCAATAGCCTCGCGAATCATCCTTGGTAGGAATCGGTGTTCTTTTGCAAGGATTTGTGGTCTATCAAATCTGATGTAATGGTTGGGATGATCCAGAACATGGTCACAGACTGCAGACTTCCTAGAGCGTCGATGCTTCACATCAGCTATGTGTTCTTTAACGCGGGTTTTAATGGATCTTTTAGTTTGCCCTATGTAAGAGAGACCACATTCACAATCCAGCTTGTATACTCCTGCATCTTGTAGAGGGATGTTACACTTGACAGATGGTAAAAACTGACTTATCTTCTTCGGCGGCTTGAAAAATGTTCTTATAGAAGCTCGCTTCAAGATATAGCCAATCTTGTCCGTGACTCCTCTGACATATGGAAGAACAGCAGGTACACGCTCGACTGTGGCCGGCTTCACTCGGTCACTGCGACGAAGGCGCGGAACCCGAAGCTTGTTGTCTTGCAAAACTTGCTTGACATGCTGAAGCTCGGCGGCCAGGTGTTTACTGTCACAGATCCCTTGCGCTCTCTGAAACAGGAGGTGTGATGCCACATATAAATTTTCAGGATCTTCCATCCTGAAAATTTATATGTGGCATCACACTGCGCCGTCACTCTGAGTATGCCGTATACCTAGTAATTGCACTAGCTCTCAGTGCCATTCAGATCGAAACACAGTAATGTTTGCACACTACTGCTTCAAGGCAAAACAACTGTCCCTATAGTGCTACCTACCTAGGCTGATTACTGCAGCGGATGTGCATATTTATGTAGATAATGTTTATGTACATTTGGTAATGACATATGATATCATGATGTTCTCCTAGCCGATTTCGACCACGGCGACAACTTCCGTCTACTGTCGAGAGCCATCAACGGCGCAGGAGATATTATAGTGCCACAAGTGTACGCGCAAACACAGAGGCACTCACTCGTCCCAACCTACCCGCGCCCGATGTAACGCTGATGCGATAAGATCGGAGGTAGGCTAGGATGCAGTGTCAGAAACACGGGGACAATCACAACACAACCAGACCCGAAAACCAACAATTTATGTTTAGCACAAATGTTGGCTCCGGCTGGGATTCGAACCTAGAACCCGCCGCTTAGAAGTCAGGTACTCTGACCACTAGGCCACGCGGTCATATGACATATACACGTAACCTAACAACCCACCTTTCACAAGTTCCATAATTTTCTTTGGCATATGTAGCGTGCGATGTAGTGGAAGGGGGCAGTCGATGCCGAGTGATCGCGAGTGAAAGGCGTTGTATCTGCGGGCGAGCCAGAGTGAAGGAACTGAACAACTTAGGGCGGATTTCACCGTTGAAACTAAACGCGATCACCTCAAGAAAAACGAAGTTTAAGCGTTTAACTGAGTTCGATGCTACAGTTTGCATTTCATCAACATCAAATGAACACAGTCAATGCTAAAAGCGGTTCAAATTCTGAACGCCCAGTTTTCGACGTTTAGCTCTTTAAACGCGTATAAAGAGCTGTTATTGTCAATTGCACAACTATGTAAAAACAAAAATTATTTTTTATTTGTATTATTTATTGTTTGCATACATAAGTAACCTATGCATAAAAACATGCTGTTTGATGTCGCAAAATACGAAATAAATCGCGTTTTTGTTTTAGATTGTGACGATATTTCATGTAAACTTCGTTTTTTTAAACGCGATCAAAATGGGAGTCTGTGAAATCGGTTAGACGAAAACCGAGATCAAATGATACATATGAACTCAGTTAAGTAAAACGTGGTTTTATTAAACTTGGTTTCCAACGCAATCGGTGAAATGGGGTCTTATACTATCAAATACAAGTTACCTACCTAAACTTTTCGCTGTTACAGAGTTTTGACTTTAATTAGACATCCATCTACCAACCATTTAACTAAGTAATATGCCTAATTTTTATAGTTGTGTACTATTTTCAAATTCGCTCCTATATACATTTGAACCGGATGAAATTACACATTCTAACACGTTATACATTCATTCGAATCCCCCAATGAAACAAAGTTATTTAGATATGTAGTACTAAGTGCGGTAGACTTATTCGAGAGGTAATTACAGCGGGGACTGTAAAGGAATTGTACCGTAAAATGATTCTTGCTTAAGGCCAATCAGAATAAGACCTACAAATATGTCGTCGACATTTTGATAAAAAGAAATTTTTACTGTAAAGCTGTATTGTAAGAACAGTACGGTATATACGGTATTGCACAAATATTCCGATTGGATTTGAACCCAGGATCAGCGGCGCAGAAGACAGGTACTCGGACCACTAGGCTACGCGGTCTTAAGAAACTGTATGCACGATATGATAACGTTATGAAGAATTTTTTTATTGCCCGCTCGGTTGGCGCAGTTGCTAAGCCCTTGGCTTCTGCGCCGCGGGTCGCGGGTTCGATTCCCGCTCGGGACTAATATTTGTAGAACTAGTTGTGGCAACACCTGAATAAATAAACTGCGGATGCCAACCCGCCTGCCAAGCGTGACAACTATGAAAAAATCTCAAAATGAGATCTTCAAATTATTGTACCCATATATGGAGAAGGCATAATGTTCATCAGTGGACTGGTGATGGGCTGAATTGATGATGATTACGCAGAGCCGTTTTTCACTGTGAATAATATTTTTGATGTCTCATGTTCATTTATCGAAAACCAGGAGATTGGCATCTTTCTCAGCATCTTTCTGAAACATATGAAAAAATAATACGCGGTAGCCAACCCGCCTGCCAAACGTGGCAACTAGGGTAAAATTCCCTCAAAATAATAGCTACAAACTTTTGTGCCAATCTATGGGGGACCTATGTTCAGCAGTGGACTAGTGATAGGCTGATATGATTAATCATTTTTTTATTTAAAAAAAAACGTTTCCCACAGCAGGATTTGTCCTGTGTCGTGGGTGCGTTTTACACACATAAACTGCACATGCACAAACACCCAGACCCGCAACAACTATCTGTAGGTCATACAAATGTTTGTCCCGTGCGGGAATCGCACCCGCGACACGCGGCGCAGAACCCAAGGGCTCAGCCACTGCGCCAACCGAGCCGACAACGATATTTATTTATTAATATTTAAATCTATTCTAATATACATCAGTTTTACTTATGAGCGCTATTTTATTATACTTTGTATGGGTCGTTTTCAATCGGAACTAATGTATATTCCACGTTATCTCTCTCGAGTAGCATAAAATGGATGGTTGTTTTTTGGGGGTTTAAGGGATATTGTACTTCAATTTATATTTGTCTCTGTTAACTTGGGTTTAGCTTTAAAGACGTATTTGATAAATGAAGCTATATATTTCCGAAACTACCGCGTAACCTAATGTTCAGAGAAGACAAGTAGATTTATTCGCCGCAGGCCTGGAGTTTGAAACCGAACTGAAGCTTTGGCGGATGTTAGGCAAGAGAAAAAGGGTAGCTACCAGCCAGATCGGTTGGTCTGATTTGGGGAAGACGTCTCCTCCTACCTGTAATCTTTAGATGGTTTGCATTTTACAAACTTCAATAGCGCGATGTTGGACTTTTTTACTGGTGGTAGGATTCCTATGCAGGAATCCGTCTAGGTAGGTACCACCCCAGGGGCAGTTATTCTGCCGTGAAGCAGTCGTGTGCAAACATTACTGTGTTTCGGTTTAAAGGGCTCTGTGAACTAGCGTAATCACTGGGCATTAAGACTTAAGAACTGATGTCTCGGGTGATGGGCACAGTGAGGTGTCACACAGTAATGTTCTGGGTGACATAGCATTTGTTATGGGCAGACGTTGCACTTATCATCAGGTGCACGTTTTGCTCGTTTGATTACTTTATACAATAAAAAAAATTAAAAAAATAAGAGATATTTCTTGAGCTTCTGCTATGGAGACAAAGGCGTCGCTACAAAGTAATTATTTCTGCAAAATTGTATATCTGGTTATGTTGTGTTCTGGTTGTGTGTCGGAGGTGGTTTAGAACTTCCGAACTTATGGCATCAGCGTTTAATCGGGAGCAGATATTTTAGTAATGCCCCAGTGTTTGCTCGTACACTTGTGGCACTATAATATCCCATTAGCAGTTGCCAGCTTTAGGAAGTATTCGAAAGCCAACGCCGTGTTCGAAAATGGGCCATCATACTGTCGTAATACCTGTTCACTTAACCTGTTTTATTATATTTATTCACAATCATTTACAAGTTTTTACCCTCACGTATCTAATGCAGAAGTGAAACATGATCAGAGGAAGGTTAAGATGCGGTACATATTTTTTTTAAATACAAGTAATTGACGGGACCTGAAGTCGTCTAACTGATGGTAAGTGCTACGACTGTCCATTGCAGTGCAGTTCTAGTGAAAAGAAGCCCTGTGAAGATCCACAATGCGCTCGTCACCATGAGATATTACTCCTTAAGTCTCATGGGCCCTATAATTACACTAACTACAGTGCCCATAAACCACGACACAGTGAGTTTGGTATTACAAAAATTACTGTTTTCTTACCTTTCTGAGACAATTGGTAGTTTAAAAGTGAAATCACTGTTTAAAGTGAAGTTTAAACATCCACTGACTGGGAAGTAAGTTTTCATGCTTCGCTCCATTTCTGTCGATAGTCGTACGCTCGAATTCCCGTAGGAAAACAAAAACTTGCAAAGCGTGCGTCTGCTATGCTCGGACTGTTTTAACAAGATCTGAGATTCCGTGTCCGTGAGCGACATCTATGTGTGCGTTGCTGGAGCGCATATTACATGAAGCTTTACTTCTGTACCCTCTCTATTTTGTAGGATGAGCTTCATTAAGTAACAAACTCAAAAGAATACAAGCGCCAATAGCCTAATAGATTAGGGTACGGAGTGTGAAATGTGACGTCGCAGGATCAGGCCTGGCATTAAACAATTGTCGTGAGCCATGTAATGCCAACCATACATGTTAATGATATTCTAGCAATACATATATTATGTAAAATAATTCTATACATGCAATATATACTTTTAAAAAACTCAAACAAGTAACAAAAACCTTAATATTACAATATGTATATCATATAATACTGAGATAATAAAGAAAAGGTAAAATGAACCGTGAAAATAACGTTACATTATTGTCATTGTTGGAAGCCAATATCTGTGGATGCAAATATTGGCTATACACTACACGATATATCACTGTATGCTAAGCACGGTGTAACGAGACCACCAAGCTTAGTTGAATTGTTGAATACATAACCGTTTGAAATTAATGAATAACAATTTCTTATTTTATTTACGAAATGTGGTACTCAGGGGCTAGGCGCTCGCTTTAAATTTCATAGTACGCGAGTGACCTGGGTTCGATTCCCGGTGCCGGCACCACTAAAATTGTTAATTGCAATTTTAAGTGCTGATTTACCACGTGCTCGGCGGTGAAGGAAAACATCGTGAGGAAACCTGCATGTCTGAGGAATAAAAAAATATTTCAAAGACATGTGAAGTCCGCCAACCCGCATTGGAGCAGCGTGGCGGATTCTTCCTAGCTCCAAAACCCTCTCAGAAATGAGAGGAGGCCTGTGCTCAGTAGTGGGACATTTATAGGCTGAAACTTTACTTTACTTTTTTACGAAATGTATAAAGTAAAAGTATAGCAAGATCCTTTAAATGTCCCATTGCTGAGCCCAGGCTTCCTCTCATATAAGCGGTTTTGGAGCCGGGAGGAGTCCGCCACGTTGATCTAATACGGGTTGGCGGATTCCAAGGGTTTCTAAAAATATTTTTACTTTTCGTACATACAGGTTTCCTCACGACGTTTTCCTTCGCCGCTGCACACATAAAAAGGCTATTAAAACTGCAATTAACACTATTTTAGTGGTGCTTCACGGCAGAATGATTGACGCTGCGGTGGTACCCACCTATACGGATTCCTGCATAGGAATCATATCACTACACACTACACTACTACTCACAACTTACAACGCTATGACAGTAAAATGAAATAAAACTGAAATAAAAATCGTGAAGGTTGATAAAACGTTCACCTGATGGTAAGTGCAACGTTTGCACATAGCAAATGCTGTGTCACCCAGAACATTTCTGTGTGACACCACCCTGCGTCCATCGCCCTGAGATATCAGTTCTTAAATCTCATATGCCCATTGCATTAGCTCACATTAGACTTTGAATAACAATGATTTATGTTGTTTACAATAAACCATGAGAACAGTACCTAATAAGAACAGTTAATAAGTCCACATAGGTATAAATATACCAAAGCTGTATCAGACAAACATTGAATGGTTGTGATTATGCTTAATATTTTTTTTACCTCCTATCGAGATATTTCATAAATAATAAACGGAGTTACATTATGATTTCTTATATTTACGCGGGTAGTGTTCGCGTTTAATTTACTATTTATAACCCGACATTTCAAGTGCTTTACAGCACCTATGGTCACGGGGGGACTGAGGTGACAGATCTCCTGATGTCACAGTTGACCCGGAGTACCTTCAGCTTTTAATTATTATTTTTGGTCCTATCTACGCAGAAAGAGCTAACTGTGTTATAAATAGTAAATAAAACGCGATAAAATCCGTAAAATTAGTTTCATTTAAATGCGGAGTTACATTGTTGAAAATAAAAGACGGTGATTTAAATCTCTGAATTTATTTGGCTTCGCTCAGATTGAGTAAAATTGGTGTCGAGCATAATATCTAAAAGTTAAATATTCCCTTGAAGGTAATTCTCGTAATCTAAAGTAATGCGAGTTTTATGCTATTTCTTGCGAGTGACAGTAAAAGACAGATTGCTTTTTGTAGGCTTTACGGAAGTTTTGCATTAGGATTTATTACATCTTTCAGTTGTTTAAATTTCGCTTAAAGGTATATCTATTGTCTGCCACACGTGGCAACTGTGGCAAAATCTCCACCAAATATGAGGGCGACAAAAGGACGGCCCCTAGTCTCAGGCGGCCTCGCTAGTCTTGGCTACGGTAGCAGTCATGGTAACGGCGGGGTAGGGGTGCAAAGCATCTCCGAAGGAGGAAATTTTGCTACCACCATCGATGACTGGACCTAGCAACAAATGGATGCACGCTGAAGACTGATAAGATGATCCTGCAGATGAAAGCGGAAGTGAACAAGTTACCCTGGAATAATGTAGGGTTATCTGAAGTCCAAAGATAGGGTAAGGACGCGGTAATCCTCAAATCCGGTAACTTGTTCTACC
This sequence comes from Luehdorfia chinensis, assembly GCA_019845155.1. Classification (NCBI taxonomy): domain Eukaryota; kingdom Metazoa; phylum Arthropoda; class Insecta; order Lepidoptera; family Papilionidae; genus Luehdorfia; species Luehdorfia chinensis. Next base: position 86,547 of record JAHVAK010000473.1, read on the forward strand.
ACCTGGAGGACGACCATCTGTCCCAAGGTGGTGTCAGGCTTAGCATTCTACAAGTCTCTCCTTAACAACGTTGTCAAGATCGGGAGTGTGTCGACTATGGTTGCGTATCTTATACTCAGAATAACCAAACGGTATTCGCTGAAGGTCATACAGGTATACGCACCTACCTCGGCACACCCTGATGATGAGGTGGAGGTAATGTATGAGGATATCTCAAAATCCATACATTCATCCAAAACTCACTGTGTAGATGTGATTTTAACGCAAAGCGGGGTATGAAAAAAGACGATGAGCTGATGGTGGGGCAATTCAGAATAGGGCAACGAAAACAAAGGGGCCAACAGCTGGCCGACTTTATGGAGAAGAAGGGACTCTTTATGATAAACTCCTAAAAGCGCCAAAAGGCCAAAAGCGGCCCTACAGAAAGTGGACCTGGGTCAGCCCATCCAGGTCCACTATCTGTAGGTCGGACGGTTTCACAAAAAATAAGATCGACTTCATCATGACGACCAAACGACAGCTGTTTAATGATGTTTTTGTGAGTGCTAGGGTGAAAACCGGCAGTGATAACCAGATGGTAAGAGGAATTCTGTCCGTCCATCTCGTACCTAATCCAAAATCCCGAGAGCCTCCGCGAATTGCATAATCGCTTTCAGTGCCCAAATGATTGCGTTACAGTGGACGATATGAGCGAGAGGCTCGTGAAAACTGTCCAGGCGGCGGGAGCAAAGTTTGCAAGACCCGCCGCAAAAAGAAGATCCAGATGCCTTTTGATCACACTCTCAGTCTCATGGAGCCTAGGCGTGAAATGAAGCTACAGTTCTCAACTGACGCGTCAGCATATAGGCAACTGAACAGACAGATCTCCTTATGTATGCGGCGAGACCTACGCAACTTCAATACAGCCTGTATTGAAGAAGCGATAGAGCGAAAGCAAGGCTCCAAGGTCTATGCCAGACACCTGACTGTCGGGAAGAGCCAACTGACTAAGTTGGGGACCGAGAGTTGTAGAGCCATTTCCTCTGGACCAGAGATTTTGAGTGAGATCGAGTTTTTATGGACAGCTGCAACACATCGTCGTTGGAGCCAGACACTAGTGTGAGTTACGATTCAAGAGCAAAACTCTTCCGACACTATGTTACGACCGCCTGACGGCGGGTACAATTAAACACAACAAAAATGTTACAATTATTTATTATGTAATAAAGAAATGAATATCTCAAATCAAAGAAAATTATATTAAATTAAAATAATCTCTAAGTTTCTAGATATAACTACACCGGGGTGTGGATTCTAAGCACAGGGGAGTATTCTGTCTTTAACAACCTATGTGCGCTGGGAACTTATCTTAGGACTGTCCGATCTGTGCAGCTCGTAGTTCACAATCTGTGTGGTGGACATGCAACCCGTAGTTTACAATCCGTACTGTGAACGCGCAACTTGTAGTTCACTATCCGGCCATCCCGTAGTTCTCAATCCGTACGGTGGGCGAGCAGCCTGTAGTTTGCTATCCGTACGGTGGATCCTCAGTCTCCAAGGGGGTTGAAAATTGATGCAATCTGCTTTATATTTTCTTCTTGTTTTAGTATAGCATTGATTTTGCTGCTTTTCAAAATGAGAACAAATAATTACGAATATGAATTACGTACAGTTGTCGTGCGAACTCTCTGGCGTCGAAAAGTGTTTCTACCTGCGCGAATTCGTTTTTATATCGGGACGGCCTACCTCCTCCCTGAGGCGCAAATAGGTACTCTCAGATTTCTAGAACCATCGAATGAGACGAGATGGATATATGGAAGGAAAGGTTCAACCGAAGGAAGTCACGCCCTAAACTATTGTTTATATTCTAGAACTTTCTTGTGCTACTGAGATAGCAATAATCGAACCGAGCGAAATGGAATCATTTTCGAGTAGTTTACCCGTTGTTCGCTATTGTATTTCTTCTAGATCTTTCCATGTTGTGGGCGTTTGTTATTAGATGTTCTAGAAAGAATACGACTTCCGGTACCAAAGAATACCTCATATGGACATTACGATGCTATCACTAGTTAAAGCGCGCGGTTTCCATTCGTTATAACAACTAGTTATTTTGTTTGTTTGTATGTAATGAATTTATGTTTTTATTTTATATTTTAGAACCTTGTTACAACGTAACAATACCCCCTCTCCCAGAAAAAGGATTTTACGTAGTAAAATCCGCTGCGGTAAGCGCCTAAGAAGGACAGAACCGCCCAGTAACTGTCTCACTTTCATACCTCCCCTAACAAATACCTACCATGCGACCTAGCATACGACCTGTCAAAGTTGTCTGAGGAAATTTATGATCAACAGACTACCATACAACTAGAGTACAACTCTATTAAAAGATTGGACTCGAGAACAGCACTGCATGACAAAGAGCGTCTAAAAGGAAGAATACTGTAACACAACAAAAGTGTGAAACAATCTGACGAATCGGCACTGTGAAATACATTGGTCTTTGATGAATTTGTTACAGTCACGACCCGCTGTAACGAGAAAATTAGTGTAGGCTTATTTAAAGAGTCACTACCCGCTCTACGAGAAAATTAGTGTAGGCTTATTTAAAGAGTCACTACCCGCTCTACGAGAGAATTAGTGTAGGCTTATTTAAAGAGTCGCAACCCGCCATAAATGCGCAAAACGCAAAACAATAAGCGAATTAGGCACATACAAGGCTCATAACCCGATATAAAGCGCAAAACGCAAAAAAAATCTTCCAACTAACGTCAACTTTCGTGTTGGCTTATTTTAATTCATCAAAGACAACGTAGACAGAGACCGAAGCGTAACAACTTTTAATTAAAAATTATTGTAGCCGAATGAAAGAGAAAAAAAAAATTAAACCGATATTCCGAAACACTAAGTATCCAGGAAAACAAGAATCGAACCGTTAATAGTGACGACTATGATAAATATACGAATAATTGATTAAAACAAAATTAAATAAACTAAGCGGCATTGCGAGTACGTCTAGTCTTTAGCGAATTTGTTACAGTCACGACCCGCTGTAACGAAAAGAAAGCAGCAGACAAGTAGACCTATACCAAGAAACTGTCATACTCCGCTAAAAATTTGCAAAATGCAAATAATATATATATTTTCGGTGATGTAATTGCTGTTAGCCTTCTCGGCTTTTACAGCTTCATCGGATACTGTGCTCGCGGGCCAGGGGCTCGCGTGCCAGGTTTGGTTTCACCCAAACATAAATAAATAAATAAAAACTCCTACAAATACCTCGAAGTTCGGACCGTGTCGCGTTCGCTGCGTGCTTTCGCGATTTCGAAAATCTTAAACATTTTAAGTCGTCTACTGACCGTCCGAAGGAGGCTGCGCGCGTCCAATCGGACTGTCGACTTGTGTGTCGGCAACTCTGGGCGGTGAGAACCGCCCTGGAACACGGGTGAATCGTGTGTACGCGATGTGATTATTGACTATTGCGCGCCGCTCTCTACGGCGGTCGCGCGTCGTGGTGCGTGTTATATTAAAGCTATTGACTGTGTGTACAGTGTGGCCTGGATCGTGACTGACAGTATCGTGGTCAGGAAGAGCTGAGACGTCCGTGTCGTCTAGCACGTTTCGCGGGCGACGTTTGCGTTCGGTCGCGTTTCTGTTTGGTCGGTAATTTGCTGCTTTAACCACCAGCGGGTTTGAATGAACCGCGGCTTTTTCGAAAAACTGCCGTGATAATTCTCTGAAGTGTTCAGAGATTAAAGGCATTTCACAGTCGCTGTGAAGATCTACATTGCGTTGATACCAACCGGCTCCGGTGGCAGTTCGCAAGAATCGATTTTGAACGCTCTGTAACTTCTTTAATTGATTGCCCGTCGTGTGAGCGAAAGCGACGCAAGCATAGTCCATTACGGGTCTTATGCAAGTCTTATAGAGGCGAAGTTTGTGTCTTAAGCACATTTTGCTTGAGGAGCAAGTTAATGGGTATAGACGGCTTGAGATAAAAGCCGCTCTATTGCGTATGTTTTTAATGTGTGCAGCGAACGACATCGCTGCGTCTAAAGTGACCCCGAGGTATTTGACGCTCTTTTCCCAGGGAATAGGGCGTCCGAACAGGGTGATCGTGCCTAGCTGATTGTTGCCGATTGGGTGACATCGTCTAGCGGGCTTTGGTGTGCCCCTCGAGAAGTATATCGCTACACTTTTCTCGGGGTTTACCTCTATTCTCCATTTCCGGAACCATTCGCCTAGGCGATCGGCTGCGTCTTGGAGTTGAATCGTTATTCGGCCCTTGTGCTTGTCGGAATAGTACAAGGCCGTGTCGTCTGCGAAAAGCGCAAGATTTACTTTCGGGTCTTTAGGAATATCGCTAGTGTATAGCGAGAAAAGGAGTGGGGAGAGGCAGAAGCCCTGAGGGACCCCCGCTCGGAGAGGGCGGCTTGAGGAGCGCGTTCCCTCTACCCGGAAGCGAAATAGGCGGTTAGACAAGAAGGCTCGTATGATGTTCACGAGTCTATCTGGCACTTTAGTGTGATACAACTTGTAATACAAGCCGTCGTGCCAGACTTTGTCAAATGCCTTTGCGACATCGAAAAATAAGGCCCCTGTGCCTACAGGCTTAGGGCGGTCGTTTAAATTCTCTAAGATGTGCTCCGTTAAGCGGTGCACTTGATGAGTACACGAGTGTTCGGGGCGAAAGCCGAACTGCTCGTCTGGAAGAATATTATTTGTAAGGACATAGTCTTTTAATCGACTGAGTATAATTCGCTCATAAATCTTAGCCATCGAGTTGAGGAGACTTATTGGGCGATAATTAGACGGAATGTTCCTAGGCTTATTAGGCTTCGGAATGCCTATAACGTCGGCTTCCTTCCAGTCGTCCGGGAAGGAGCAGCTGGAGAGGAGCGCGTTGAAAATACTGACTAACAGACACAATAGCGGCGTAGTTAGACATTTGATCACCCTGTTATTTATGCCATCGAGGCCGGGCGCGGATCGGTTTTTAAGATTTTTAACAATCTTCGTGACTTCGTCGAGAGTCACTGGAGTCAGTGGTTCGCCCACTGGTGGTATGGCAGCCCTGCGTTCGAGTTCCGCGGCCACCTGCTGCAGGTGGTCGGGATCCGCAGGCGCGAGAGACGGAGTGCATTGGCTCTCTAAACTGTCTGCAAGGCATTCGGCTTTTTCACTGTCGTCGAAGGCGAGCGAGTTGTCGTTCGATCTAATAAGTGGCGGCATGGGTGAGACCGGCTCTGCTTTGAGAGATCGTGCCAACTGCCAGTAGGCAGTGTGCGACGGCTCGATTTCTCCAAGCATAGTGTCCCAGCTGTCTTTAGTGTACTCAGATAAGCGCTCTTTAACATCCCTTTGTAGGAGGCGCAGTCTGAGTCTATTTGCGTCTGTTCTATATCTATCGTGCGCTTTGGCCGCACGGTTCTTTTCTCTAATCAGGCGTCGGAGGTCCGCCGGTAGATTACAGCGTCGATCGCTCGACACCGTAACCGTCCGGGAGGATTCTCCGACGACTGTTTCGAGATGACTTGAGAATGATTTTATCGCTCGACAGGCTACGTCTGGCGAGTCGATAATATCTGGTATTATGCAAATAAACAAAACGTGTGTAGACCTTTAAAGAAGTCATACAACACTAAAACAAAACTCCCAATCAAAACATCAAAATTCGTGTAGGCTTGTTTTAATCCGCTGAAGACACCATAATTAATTACTGAACGAAACGTATAACATAATAAGTAACTTGATATGAGGATCAGAGACACTATAAAAGTGTGACAACATACTACCTAAAAAAATTACGAAGGAGAGGAGTGTAGCTTAAAATCCTTGATGTGCCAGTTTCCTAAATTATTTCCAGACATGTCTTCGGCGGTGTAGACTAATGGGGAGCGCTTGGCTACTATTTTGCATTTTAAGAATTTCGGAGCTAGTTTTCTCGCGAAGTGAGCATCCTTATCGCTTTGGAAATAGCACCGTTTCCATACTATGTCTCCTACGTTAAAATCTACGGGTTTTCTCCGTAGGTTATAATGTCGCGAGCTTTTGACATGGCTATTATACAGAGATAGTTGGACTTTATCGAATATTTTTGCCAAACAGCCGAGGTTTTCCGCGTATTCATCGCGTGGCGAGAGCACCAGATCACTTGGGTCTACATCTGTAGCATAATGCGACCCGCATGATACAAGTTCTCTACCGTACACTAGAAAAGCCGGTGTGAATTTGGTTACCTCGTTAACGGCACTATTCATAGCAAACTGTATCTTTGGTAAGTTTACATCCCAAGTTCTGTGGTCATCTTCTACAAAAGTTGATATGGAAGTGATCAATGTTCTATTATAACGTTCCACAGTATTTACTTGGGGCGTATATTTAGGCGTGAATTGGACTTTTGGAATTTTATAATACTCGTATACTTTAGCCAATTCACGACTAATGAATTGCACTCCATTGTCCTGCAACCACCTGTGGAATGCCATGCACAAGGAAAATACCTTCCTCTAAACATTTGGCGACATTTGCTGCCGTAGCTCTCCTTAGAGGGAATAGTAAACAATATTTGGAAAAACAACAACAAACTACTAATATGTAAGCATTCTGCTTACGGGAAACCGGTAGAGGGCCTACCAGATCTATGGAGATCATTTGAAATGGCCTGCTACACTCCTTAGGCCTACCTAGTGGACCAAGGGTAATATGGGTAGGAGATTTATATGCAGTACAAGTATCACAAGCTGTCACAAATTTAGCAGTATCGCCGTACATACCTGGCCAATAATAGCGTAATTTCAGTCTTTGATAAGTTTTAAAAATTCCCATATGTCCCGCAGTGGGGTCAGAATGGTTGTTTTTAAGTATCGTTTCACGATGTTCTTTAGGAACAACTTCCTTCCATTCGAATTCGGATGTAAGTGGGCTGTTACCCTTCGAGAAACGATACAATTTCCCATTCGTCACCACGTAGTTCGGGAAACTAGTAGGCGAACTTACGCAACCGTTGAAGATGTTAAGATACCAGCAGTCCTTGGTAATGTAACTGCGGTCACTTGTGGCACTAATTTCTGCTACTGGTACTGCTCTAGATAATGCATCTGGAATTATGTTATCTTTACCTTTACGGTGTTTAATAATAAAATTAAAGGCAGAGAGCCTTAGACCCCAGCGGGCGAGACGACCCGTAGGGTTGGACAAGGTTAAAAACCATTTTAAAGCGGAATGGTCAGTGTAAACCGTAAAACATTTACCATTCTCTATATAACAGCGCCAGTGTTCGAGAGCGTCCAGCACAGCCAGAGCTTCTCTTTCTGTAACGCTATAGTTGCGTTCAGGGCCCGTTAAAGAGCGGCTCCTGAATGCTATAGGGCGGTCAACGCCATCTATATTTTGGGTGAGCATAGCGCCTAACCCGAAATTACTAGCGTCTGTGTGAACTTCGAAAGGAAGGTCGTAATTAGGGCAGCATAAAACCGGTGCTGTGACCAAACATGATTTAAGTGTCGTGAAGGCCGCTTCCGTTTCCGCTGACCATCTGAAGGGTGGAGCACACTTCTTAGTTGATGTTAGAGAGTTCAGAGGGCCCGCAATGGTGCTGAAATTTGGTATAAAGCGTCTGTACCAAGACGCGGTTCCTAGGAATCTCTTCACCTCTTTTTTCGTGGTTGGTGTTGGAAAGTTGAGAATTGCTTCCACCTTCAGCGGGTCTGTGCGGAGACCTTCAGCGTCAACCACATATCCCAAATACTTTAAGCTATCCCTAAAAAGTTGACATTTGTCGAAGTTAACCGATAAATTAGCTTTTTTTAAGTTTTTCCAATACGCGCAACAGCAGGGACACGTGATCCTGGAACGATTCGCTTATTACTATAATGTCATCTAAGTAACAGAAGACTTTGTGCTCAAACTCTGGTCCAAATAAGGTATCCACTAATCTTTGTTGTGTAGCTGGCGCACTGGTCAACCCAAAAGGCATGACATTAAAAACGAAAGTTCCACGACCCGGAACGTAAAAACTAGTCTTCTCCCTGTCCTTTACATCTAATGGAATCTGCCAAAACGATTTTGACAGGTCAATCGATGACAGAAAACGAGCGTCCCTAAGGTTGTCTAAGATCTCTGATATATATGGTAGGCTATAGGCGTCTTTTTTTGGTAACCGAGTTAAGCTTCCTACTGTCTAGGCATACCCGAGGTTTACCCTCTTTTTTTTTTTTTTTTTTTTTTTTTTTTTTTTTTTTTTTTTTTTTTTTTTTCTCTACTACTATGACAGGGGAAGACCACGGACTCTCGCCTGGCGAAATTACGCCGAGTTTCAACATTTCGTCTACCTGCTCTGATACGATTTTTTGTTTTTCCGGCGACAACCTATACGAACGCTGCCTAATAGGAAGTGCATCTCCTGTATCGATCCTATGGGTGATTAGGGATGTTCTACCTATGCCTATACGTTCAAAAGAGATATTTTTAAATTGTTCAATTACGCTATTTGCGATAATTTTTTCTGATGGCTCTAACGTGTCATAGGAATGAAGGCCTAGTGAGGAAGTAGAAGACGTTGTAATATTATTTACTTTTGGGTCTGTGTTACTGATAAAATCTAAGTTAGGTAAATATTTAGGACAAATATTAAATTTTTTCCAAAAATCAATGCCAAGAATTAAATACGAATCTATTTCTGGTATTACGTGAACGTTTAAAATTTTAACAATATTTTCGAAAACTATAGGTAATAAAATATTCCCAATAAAATGATATGACTGACCGCCTGCAGTCGTAACTGTTAATATATCAGCAGTGTTCAATATGAAACCTGCTTTTAAAAGTTGTAAATGGGAATTATTCCCTAAAATGGTAATAGCTGAACCCGAATCTAAAAGACCTAAGTATTTTAAGTTAGGATAATTAGCAATTGAAACCTTAACATAAGGACGAGGATCGTTAAGAGGTAATTTATTAAAAATAGTAGCGACCTTGAATGTGCGGAAGAAATTTTTTATAGTTGTTAACCAGTTGGCCCAGTTTTCCTGGTCGAAGTTAAACTGATTGCAACTTTCCTTTGCTAGTTTTTTGAAATATTATTATTGTTATTATTATTATCTTTAATATTTGTCTGAAGGACTTTAGAAGGCGGGCTATATTTGTCCTTACATTTGGGGCAATCTGTAATTTTATAACCGCGTTCGCCGCATCTGTAACACTGGAAAGGACTCACGAACGGTTTTTTCTTGGAATTGCACCTAGTGCAAGTAAAAGTAGTGTGGTTCCGAAGGCCACATTTAAAACAATATTTTTTATTTGAATTTAACGAGGCTAACCTGTTTGAATTATATTTATTTTTGTTTGTTTTTATGGAAAGATGATTAAATTCTGGTGCTAACGAGCAACCAGGGTTACACGAAGGTTCTTTGAAGTTAGAATACCGAGCGTAAATTCTTTCATAGTTTCTACAGACTTCTCGCAATTCGGAAATGCTAGAAATATTCGAATTCGTAGCCAAAACTCCCGCGTAACATGGCCTAATATTGTGAAGAATTATTTCTAATTTATCCGCCTCTGGCACCGGTCCGGAAAGTCGCGAAAACATACCGTGCATAATCGCTAGGTAAATTGTTATGCTTTCCTCTTCGCCTTGGCTTCGCGAACGAATATCGTTCATCATTTTGTAATCGAAGTCAAAAGTGTCGAAGTCCGTTCTTAGCAATGATAGCAGTTCATGCCACGAACCTATGCCATCACTTACGCTTCTGAGCCAATGCAAGGCTTCCCCGGTGAAAATTTCTGGCGCTAGACGCATCATTCGCTCGTCCGAAATATTTCGTGCCAACTTGAGCTCTTCTAAGCGAGCGATAAAAGCGCGTACGCAGGATTTGCCGTCATATTTCGTCTTTAAAATTTCTGAAAGCGAAGTCCTATCGCAACCTACTTCCGTATTTGTGTATGTTGTTTCCCTCCTCTCGTACGGACTATTTGGTACATTTAAACTATCCTGAACAGAAGTTTTTACTACTAACGGTTTGTTTTTGTTTGTGAACTTATCAAACCTAATCTGTAGGTCATTGAACTGTTCAACGATATCTTCAAAAAGCATTAATAATTTTTCATTTGTAGGTTTTTCTATTCTTTTTAAACGGAAGTAAATGTGATTAATTAAAGTACGAGTATGAACTAAAGCTGGTCTGTTATCCGGGTTATTGTCTAAAGTATCTAAGTTTGTTAATATTTTGCTAAAAGTTGCGTTAACTTCTTTCATGTCTGTTTCTATGTCATAGCATGAGTCAAAAATCGCGTCCGCAGGATATTCTGAAACAATTTTATTTATTTGCACTCTAAGATCCTCAACCCTTTCCTTAGGTTCTAAACCGCGTATGGCTACTTCATACGTGAGCTCCGGTTTAGTTAAATGTAAATATTTAATGGTACGGTCCATTTTTAAACAGAATTATTTAAAGAAATTGGCTAAGTGCAAGCTAATTTGAAATAAATATTTTTATTAAACACCTAAATTGAAAATGGCTTAATATTGTGTGAGACAATTAATCGAAATAAAAAATTGTGAACAGAAATATTTTTAAACAACACGTGACGAAATGTGACACGATTGTGTGACACATTTTTTTTTTCTTGGCAACATGTTAAGTAATAGCAGTGTAGCAGTGTAGTAGTGCGACTGTTTTACCAAAGATTATAACGTGATTGACATTGTCAGTATGAACTTTACTTACAGTTTAATCGAGTGATATATAAAGAACACGGTTTAATGTTAAATTTATAATATTGCACTGTCCTGCCGGCTAACCTTTACACTTTTCACTATTCCGCACTATTAAATATGGCATCATATGATAATGTTATGGAAGCCCAGCATGCTATTGAAGCCAACTTGCTGAGGAAGCTTTCCGAATTTGAGTCCCTGCTTAAACCATCTGCACCACAAACAACCTCCACCATTTCCCGTCTTCAAGAAGAGTTCCAGGAGTTTAAAAAACAGGTTTGGGGTATAATGAGCTTACTTCGGCAGCAAATATCTGAATGTTCAAAGTCCATTGAAATAATAGAGATGAGGCACCGAAGAAAATATCTCATGTTTCATGGTATTCCAGAAGATACAGAAGGCAACCTCTCAGACTATTTTATTAAGCTTTTCACTTCAAAATTTGGGCTGCAAGACCTCACTGGTGATGAGTTGAGAGTGTGTCATCGCTTGGGAAAACCCACCGAAGGCAAGTGCCGACCGGTACTGGTTCGCTTTGCAGATCCTCAATTAAGATCTTTGGTTTGGAAAAAAAAGGTGGGTCTTAAGGGCACGCCGGTTGTTATGTCCGAGTTCTTAACCCGCCAACGACAGTCTCTCTTCTTGTCGGCTCGTAAGCGTCTGGGAATCCGCAACTGCTGGACCGTGGACGGAAATATCATTGTTAAAACACACGATGGATCACGTCATCGGATTACTTGTGAGGAGGAACTTTCTAAAATCGTCGAAACTTCGGATCAACAAAATGCTGTAAATAGCCAGAAGAGTTGCTCGGCTTCCCCTGTAGCGATGGCCCCTTCTGATCAACAATTCAGATCAAAGAGAGCTGCTCGTAATAAAAAGTGAAAATGCACTTCAGATATATTTTAATTTGCTTTTCTCATTAGCATATTTTTGTATGCATTGTAACTCATTCTTTTATTGGTTTCTGTAAGCTATTATGCGGTTTAAACTACTTATAATTAAACAACATAAGACTTTGTATTCCTAACTTCATTTCTTTCTTGTCATTTAAGGTCATTTAAGACATTTTTTTTATTGGCGTGGATTTTTAGCTTTTGGCCACTATGTTGTTTCATTTTCTTTTAAATTATTGTTTATTTTTATTTTGCTTAGGGTATCATTGAACAAAGTTTAGCTGTATTATATATCTTTTAATTAGTTATAAGTATTCCTTGTTAAGTTCACTTGATTCATTTTACCCAGGTCATTTAAACTTTGAATTTTTTATTTTTGGATATTATTTTACTAAATGTATCGTATTTGTTTCGCAATTTTTACTTTTATTTTAGAGTTTCCTTAAGGTATGTTTAGCTGACGTCTAGTTTACGTAAATCCAATGTCACTTTTATTGCATTAGTTATGTTTGTAACGCATAAGGTGTAATTTTTTGTCACGTTTTCTGATTCGGTTAGCCGGCGGGTATGTTAGTTGACAGTATTGTGTTATTTTTTTTTATTTTTTTATTAATATTGTATCTAAGTAAAGTCTTTATTTTATATTTATTATTTATATATTATATTATTGATATTTATTATTATTATGGTGTCCGATGATGATTCATTCTATTCAGCTCGTGATTCTTCTGCAAGCTTAGATTCTTTTGATGAGCCTGAAACTCTGCGTAATTCGCTGGAAAACTCTCTAGAACATTCTTCCTCCTTCTTCAATGTTTGCCACCTCAATGCTCAGAGCATACCCTCACATTATGCAGACCTTTTAGATACTTTTTCTTCTTCTTATTCAACTATACGGGCTATACTTATTTCGGAAAGCTGGCTCAAGCCAACTCTTTCATCGTTCTCCTACTGTTTACCAGGGTTTGTTTTAATAAGGAATGACAGAGTTGGCAAAGGTGGTGGTGGCGTTGCTATCTACCTACATTCTGACATTCCCTTCACCGTTATAGCTTCTTCAACTTCACAATACTCCGCGTCTGCAGAATATTTATTCTTAGAAATTCAGGTGGGGCGTTCCAGGGTCGTGCTTGGTGTCGTTTACTGTCCTCCCTCTGTAGACTATTTCTCCAGCTTAGAAGCGGTCTTAGAATCACTCTGTGCGGACTACACACATCACATTATCATGGGAGACTTTAATACTGACCTACTCAAAACTTCTACTCAAAAAGCTAAGCTTCTTAATATCCTTTCCTCTGTTAATTTGTCCGTTCTGCCCAGTGCTCCCACTCACCACAATCCTGATTCTCCCGACACTTGGTTAGATCTAATTATTACCTCATGTCCCCAACTAGTGGCTAAACATGGTCAGTTGTCTGCTCCCGGTTTTTCGCGCCATGATTTAATTTACCTTGCATATAAGTTGAAACCTCTGAAAACTAAACCGGAAGTCATTTTGGTTCGAAGTTTTGCCCGAATGAATCTTGATGCTTTACTAAAAGATGCATCATCTATTGACTTCTCACCGGTGTATGATTCATCATCAGTTGATGATAAAGTTTCCCTTTTTCACAACATAACTCTGAAACTGTTTGATGCGCATGCACCGGTGAGAGCTGTCAGAGTAAAGCGACCTCCTGCGCCTTGGATAACTAGAGGAGTTCGTATGGCGATGACTCGGCGTGACAGAGCGTTTAGAAGATATAAACGGAACAGGTGCAACGAGAATTGGTGCGCATATAAAACGGCCCGTAATCGCTGCAATCAATTGGTAAGGACAGCTAAACGCTGCTACTTCCATGACAATATTTCTAACTCTTCTTCGGCCGATATCTGGAAGTTTCTAAGATCTCTCGGATTAGGTAAGCAAACCGTTCAAAACAAAAATATCTCTTTCCCACTAAACGATTTAAACTCTCATTTTTCAGCTAGTACTATTATTTCTCCTGCTATTAAGATTCAAACAATTTCAGAAATTACTTCCTTGGCCAAACCTCAACATGAACCCTTTTCTTTTTCTCTAGTATCCATTGACGACATGCGTAAAACCTTTATGTCTATTAAATCTAAAGCAGTGGGATGTGATGATGTGAGTCGTACTATGATTTCTTCAGTTCTAGAACACTTTCTCCCAGTTATAACTCACATAATCAATTTCTCTCTGTCGTCAGGGGCTTTTCCATCTTCGTGGCGTAAAGCCTATATAATCGCTCTTCCTAAATCTACGAACCCCTCAGAGCTCAACAACTACAGACCAATCTCTATCTTACCCTTCTTATCAAAACTTCTCGAATCTGTTGTTCACCAACAAGTGTCTCGTTATATTTACAAAAATAACTTACTGTCTCAGTTTCAATCAGGTTTTCGACCTGGACACAGTACTACCACTGCTCTTCTTAAAGTTACTGAAGACATTCGAGAGGGCATGGAGGATAAAAAGGTCACAGTACTTGTACTAATCGATTTCACTAATGCATTTAACATGGTTGACCACGATATCCTTCTTGCAATGCTTCATTATCTTAAATTTTCTCCCACTGCTTTAGATTGGTTTTCTTCTTACCTTTGTGAGCGTCAGCAAGCCGTTCGTTGCGGAAATAATACATCTGACTGGTGTCAACTCTTGTCTGGCGTTCCGCAAGGTGGAATATTATCTCCTCTCATGTTCTCCATTTTTATTAACTTTCTTTCGTCTCAGCTCAACTGCTCTTTTCTATGCCGATGATTTGCAGATCTACACTCAGGCAGACGTCGTCACTATTAACAATGCTGTAGACAGGCTTAATTATGATTTGACTAATTTGAATAACTGGGCCTGTAAATTTGGCATTCAAGTTAACCCTCGTAAATGTCAAGCTATAGTAATTGGGAGTGTTCGGCAATTAGCCAAACTAGATGTTATGAATGTATCACCTGTCTGGTTTGCGGGTTCTATCATACCGTTTTCCGATCATGTTAAGAATCTGGGTGTATACTTTGACTCAACGTTAAGTTGGTCTACCCAAATTCAAAAAATCAGTGGTTCAGTTATTGGTAAGCTGAGTGCTCTGAATCGCCTTAGAAACTTTCTTCCAATCAAGGTAAAGGTAACTCTGGTGCAATCACTTATTTTTCCCATAATTGATTATGCTGATGTGTGTTATCCTGCTATTAATGAGGATCTTTTGGACAAGCTGGATCGTCTCGTCAATAACTGTATCCGTTTCATCTTTTGCCTTCGCAAGTTTGATCATGTTTCCTCTTTCCGCTCTCAGCTCAATTGGCTTCCTATTCGTCAACGAAGACATTTCAGGATACTTTCTACAGTTTTCTCTGTTTTATTTGATAACAACTACCCTGATTATCTTAAACGCAAATTTCAGTTATTGTGCGACACTCACAGCCGACAGCTTCGTTCTTCAGAGACTTTTACTCTGTCTATTCCACTTCACCACTCTGGTTTCTCTTCATCATCGTTCGCTGTCCAAGCCGCCCGACTATGGAATGCGCTGCCTGAAAATCTTAGACAACCCTCCAGCAAATACGCATTCAAAAAGAAACTCTTTGCTCATATTTCTTAATTTATAAATCTTATCCTAACAATGATCATCATCATCATCATTAGTATATAGTATCCTTGTTTAGAATAATATGTATTATTTATATTGTATTAGTAGTATCTATTCGTATATTGTCATATAGTATTTAGGTATGTTTATCTATGTATATGTATGTGTTTATTCGTTTATTTAGTTAATAATATTATATTTATTTTAATAACCGCAATCGCTGTTTACTCACTGCCCTAAGGTTGACTGGCAGAGAATGCTTTTAGCATTAAGTCCGCCTTTTGTTCCTTTTTAATGGTTCAATAAAGAATAAATAAATAAATAAATAAATTGTGGGCAATGTTAAAAAAAAATATTAAGAATGATGTAAAATAATGTACATAACCGCTATTATCCTTTCAGAGCAAAAAATAAAAATAAAAAAAATGAATGCAATAATGCACCAATAAAAAATAATATCTTTGAAAGAAAATGTCAATTACGTATTAAACACAAATGCAAAATACAAATGCAAAAAAAAACATGAAATGTAAATTCATAAAAATCAGAATGCAAAATTAAAATAAAAAAAAATGTTTTTGCCAACTGTACAGTTCACTCGTATTTGGGTAATCAGAGATGTTATTTGATTACCCGGCGGAGCCAGATGACAATAATCGGCTACCAGTTCCTCTTTTAGGAGAAACGGGTCGGTGGTACCACCCCGTTCAGCCTCGTCCGCATAGGCTTACCACCTGGTACTGAAAAATACCGACACCACGAGAGTACAAAAAAACTTCCCTGTGCTTTGCCTTTTCAACGTGGGCGCCACTTGTTACGACCGCCTGACGGCGGGTACAATTAAACACAACAAAAATGTTACAATTATTTATTATGTAATAAAGAAATGAATATCTCAAATCAAAGAAAATTATATTAAATTAAAATAATCTCTAAGTTTCTAGATATAACTACACCGGGGTGTGGATTCTAAGCACAGGGGAGTATTCTGTCTTTAACAACCTATGTGCGCTGGGAACTTATCTTAGGACTGTCCGATCTGTGCAGCTCGTAGTTCACAATCTGTGTGGTGGACATGCAACCCGTAGTTTACAATCCGTACTGTGAACGCGCAACTTGTAGTTCACTATCCGGCCATCCCGTAGTTCTCAATCCGTACGGTGGGCGAGCAGCCTGTAGTTTGCTATCCGTACGGTGGATCCTCAGTCTCCAAGGGGGTTGAAAATTGATGCAATCTGCTTTATATTTTCTTCTTGTTTTAGTATAGCATTGATTTTGCTGCTTTTCAAAATGAGAACAAATAATTACGAATATGAATTACGTACAGTTGTCGTGCGAACTCTCTGGCGTCGAAAAGTGTTTCTACCTGCGCGAATTCGTTTTTATATCGGGACGGCCTACCTCCTCCCTGAGGCGCAAATAGGTACTCTCAGATTTCTAGAACCATCGAATGAGACGAGATGGATATATGGAAGGAAAGGTTCAACCGAAGGAAGTCACGCCCTAAACTATTGTTTATATTCTAGAACTTTCTTGTGCTACTGAGATAGCAATAATCGAACCGAGCGAAATGGAATCATTTTCGAGTAGTTTACCCGTTGTTCGCTATTGTATTTCTTCTAGATCTTTCCATGTTGTGGGCGTTTGTTATTAGATGTTCTAGAAAGAATACGACTTCCGGTACCAAAGAATACCTCATATGGACATTACGATGCTATCACTAGTTAAAGCGCGCGGTTTCCATTCGTTATAACAACTAGTTATTTTGTTTGTTTGTATGTAATGAATTTATGTTTTTATTTTATATTTTAGAACCTTGTTACAACGTAACAACTACTTCAATGACATCCCTGACGTCAGTCTGAGTGAGATTAGTATGGCTTTCAAACATCTCAAGAATGGCAAAGCAACGAATGAGGACATAATTACAGCTGAGCTTCTGAAGGCAAGAGGGAAACCGGTACTTTAGGTCCCTCAGAAGCTTTTTAATTCCGTCATTCGCGGTGGCGCTACACCGAAAGCGTAGAGCAGAATATTGGTTGTCCTATTCTTCAAGAATGGCGATTACGCCCCCTTGAAGAACTATGAACGGATATCGCCTCTGAACCGCGTCTATGTACTGTTTTCGAGAGTCGTTACGAATCTTCTCGCAGAATTGGCGACTTCCAGCCTCCCGAACATGCCGGATTCCGAAAAGGCTTTAGTGTCATAGACCACATATATATGTGTCCAGATCAGACCACCTGATCTGTTGGGTAGGTACCCTTTTCATTGGCACCTAAAACTATTATATTAGTCTGTAAATATATTTTTTCTGGGTTCACGTATTCTTTCAATAAGAGAACGTATTGGAGCTTCCAGGTTTTCGTCACATCTTCTAGTCGTGTATTTAATCAGTGCGTGTTAACAGTGGTGATATACGGAACTGAGACGTGGCCCTTAACTGCAAGCCGCATGAGGAAGCTTAGAGTCACTCTATGAACTATGGAAAAATATGACTTAATAATTACACTAAATAAAATGGATAAAGAACGACGCAAACTGTTGCTAAATTTAGGTAAATCGAGAAAACAGTATGCTATTTTGGCGCCGTGTGGTGGCGGCTCGTTAAAAGAATACTACCATTCCATCTCATCCAATGGATCTTGTAAAAGGCGAGTAAGGAATTAAACTGCACTGTGCACCCACCAGCGGATGGTGGCGATGGGCTCACCACCTATCACACCAAGTGAATTATATTGTTTTGGTGATACGTGGATTGTGGCAGTCATCTGTTTTTGCAGTGAGTGCCCAATCTCTGACTACCCCTTATGGGATACAGTCGTGATCTTATGTATGTGTGTGTATTATGGACAGAAAAGCAGAGTTTAAACTTACAGATATAACAACCGTGAAACTGTTGTTGGTATATTACTACAGCTGAAAATAATTTTATTAATGCAAATTTCGAATCAGTTGATATACTTCGTTGTTTTAAGAATCTGTTGTTAAAGTAGGTAATTTATTATAAAGAACAACGCATAAACGACCATTTAAAATTTTATTTTTCTACTTCGCTCTCATAGCAGCAGTATTTGATTTGTTATTCAGAAGGCTGTGGTTCTATGTGATATTGGAGAAGCTTGTTAAAAAAAATCAATTAAACTCTTGATTTTTCATTTGTTCCCCTACTCAAATAATTAAAATGGACATAAAGCTATGAGGAGCATAACGCCTACAAACTATGATTATATGCAGTTTGGTGACATAGAACTTTGTAATATTTTTGTTGGTATAAATAAATTTAAAAAAAAATGATGTATAATTATTGATAATGTAAATGTTCAGTGTCTATTACTGGTGATAGGATTCCTACGCAGGAATCCGTCTATGTAGGTACCACCCCAAGGCCAGTTATTCTGACGTGAAGCAGTAGTGCGCAAACATTACTGTGTTTCGGTTTGAAGTGCACTCACACTGGGCATATGAGACTTAAGAACTGATGTCTCAGGGTGACGGGCGCATTGTAATTGCACACTGTTCAGGGTGACACGGCATTTGTTATGGGTAGACTTTGCACTTTACATCAGGTGCACGTTTTGCTCGTTTCGTCTCTCTATCCAATAAAAAAAAGAAAAAAAAATTGCGTTGCTAGGTGTCCCGATTTGCGTGGAGCGTCCCAAATTTCAGGGATCTGGTGACTCGTCCTTATTCACCCTTGATTGGGACGACAAATATCCCGATTTTTCAAAAATATCTGAATTTAATTAGCTTGTTTAAGTTTAATTTGTTTTGTTTCTTGTACTAACCAATGGTAACATACTAATTTAATTAAGAAACTGACACCGCTCGATAAAAATAAATTACTATTGATAAAAACTTGTCTTTTTTTTGTAGCCATTGTAGCCGTCCTGTATTGAAAACTAAATTCCCAATTATGTTTACCTTCCGTCACGAAATTGAATACACTGGATCTGGCAACACTAAAGTGTTTATTACCTTTACATTTGCATTGACACATTTAGGTAAAATTGTCTATTACCAGGCTAAGTGTTAGTAATTAACAAACTGGTGTGAACGATAAGTAGTTATACAGTCTGCATGCACATCTTGCCCCTGGCTCTAACATGGCTCAACAACATGTTGATTAGTAACTTAAGTCATTTTATTCTAAAACACGAATAATATCCAGTAATGGCTAAGAACCTTACACCAAATTCCTAGTTAGCAAAGATAAGAAACCTTGTTTTTTTCAGTATCGCATTGCATTGCGTGCGGGCGCCGCTGATTCAACTCTTTCATGCCATGATTAGTCAGTCAGCAATAGAATCTCATGCAAAAACATGTTTTTTTTTATATTGTATAATGTGACGAAACGAGCAAAACGTTCACCTGATGGTTAGTGCTACGGCCGCCCACAACAAATGCTTTGTCACCCAGAATATTTCTGTGTGACACCACACTGCGCCCGTCACTCTGAGACATCAGTTTGTAGCGACATCTATGTCGCCCCATGAGAAGCTCAAGAAATATTCGCATACGTCCATAATCGCGCTATGAAAGTTTTCTGAGATGAGAACTATATAAACAACATCTAAATATTACTAGTCGGAGGAGACGTCCTCCCCAGACCGACCATACGATCTGGCGGGTAGCTACCCTTTTCATTGGCAATATCATCCGCCAAACTGGTGACCCCGGTATGAACATCCGCAGCCAGCTTCTCCGAACCACAGCAACAACGTCATCGCCATCGCAGTCACAGCACCAGACTACTGTCGGCACAACTCGTGCTTCCTAGTCTCTCAGCCACTGAGGATCATCAAGGGTGGGGGCTCCCTTCTCCTCAGGCTGACTCCTGCGGCATCAACACTTGTCTCCATACGTCTCGACGCACTGAAGACCTGGACACAAGTTCACCGCAACGCCTGACTGTACCTCATCGCCTGACGTCTCATATTCTCTATGCTAAACTACGACTTGCAGTCTCAGCGGGGGAGTGATGTAGCGACATTTCTCATCACGGAAAGTTTTCTGAGATGAGAACTATATATACAACATCTAAATATTACTAGTCGGAGGAGACGTCCTCCCCAGACCAGACCATACGATCTGGCAGGTAGCTACCCTTTTCATTGGCAATATCATCCGCCAAACTGGTGACCCCGGTATGAACATCCGCAGCCAGCTTCTCCGAACCACAGCAACAACGTCATCGCCATCGCAGTCACAGCACCAGACTACTGTCGGCACAACTCGTGCTTCCTAGTCTCTCAGCCACTGAGGATCATCAAGGGTGGGGGCTCCCTTCTCCTCAGGCTGACTCCTGCGGCATCAACACTTGTCTCCATACGTCTCGACGCACTGAAGACCTGGACACAGGTTCACCGCAACGCCAGACTGTACCTCATCGCCTGACGTCTCATATTCTCCATGCTAAACTACGACTTGCAGTCTCAGCGGGGGAGTGATGTAGCGACATCTATGTCGCCACATGAGAAGCTGAAGAAATATTCGCATACGTCCATAATCGCGCTACGAGAGTTTTCGGAGATGCGAACTATATATACAACATCTAAATATTGCTAGTTGGAGGAGACGTCCTCCCCGGATCAGACCATTCGATATGGCGGGTAGCTACCCTTTTTCTTGGCAATGTCATTCGCCAAAAGTTCTTAAGTCTCAAATTTCCAGTGATAACGCTAGCTCATAGTGCCCTACAAACCGAAACACAGTAATGCTTGCACACTACTGCTTCACGGCAGAATAACTGGCCCTGGGGTGGTACCTACCTAGATGGATTCCTGCATAGGAATCCTACCACCAGTAAAGTTGTTACAGAGAGTAAGCATTTTATTGATATTAATTTATTATTAAGTTTTAATTTATGTTATGTCTTAATTAATTTATATAAATTTATTATTAAGTCTTAATAAAACAGTCGTAGAGTCATGTTGTCTTTTTAAAAACCTTCAGCGGCGCTCCCGAAACTTAACTAGCGGTTTTTATTATAAATAAATTAAACCAGCTGCAGTAAATGTAAACTACTAAGTACTTTTGGATTTCGTACTTGACGTGAAGTGGCTTAACTTTGTGCAACGTCGTCTGCATTCACTTTCAACTTTGTTCAGTGTTTCGAAGTACAATAGCTTGACAAACGAACGTGACAAATAACTATTTCTGAAGCAATTCAAAAGAGTGTCGGTGAAGACTTCAGTGTCAGTCTTATTAAAAAGAGACGTAAGACTACAAATGTTTCGCTATCAGAATCGGTGATACTCACCAAGCTCGTAAGAAAATCTTTTCTGCGGAACTTAAGTATTTATTAAAGCGATATTCGCTTTAATAAATACTTAAGTCAAAAGAGCGATACACGGGCCGTACAGTTTAATGAGTCTGATTAAGTTATAGATATAAATGGAAAAATTCTCACAAAGAAGTTCCAGGTTTTTTTTATTGAATAGAGTTACGTTACGAGCAAAGCTTTCACTTGATAGTTAGTGCAGCGTCTGCCCATAACAAACGCTGTGTCACACAGAACTTTTCTGTGTGACACTGGCATTGCCCTGCGGGCGTCACCCTGAGACATTCCTTTATAAGTTTCATCTGCCCAGTGATTACACCAGCTCTCAGTGCCCTTCAAACAGAAACACATCAATGTCAGCACACTACTGTTTTGCGGCAAAACAGCTGGCGCTGGGTTGGTACTTATCTCGACAGATTCCTGCTTAGGAATCCTGCTACCAGTACAAATTTACATTTCTATATGATTTTACGATCTATATCCTCGTTAGAATCGCTGCAGTCATTACAGCAAATGCACCAGAACTTAAATATACTCTCCCGATGTGTTAGAATAGAAGTATTTTTCTTCAATATAGTTTATTTCATTTTTTATAGTAATTTTAGAAACAATATAATAACAGTAGTGTCCAAAAGATTTAGAAATAGCTTGGCAGCGATCACACTATTTCCAAGGGTTATCATCATCCATGTTTTATTTAATATTTATTTATTTATTTTAGGAAGACTTACAGATAAATATCAAAGTAGTTATACAAGTTGCTAATTACAAGCCTTCGCATATCAATATAAAGTTTTTAACAAATTTTATATGAAATGAAAACAAAAGGAAACTACTTATTTTATTTTTTATTTTTTTAACCTTTATTATCAACCCGAAAAAGATACAACACAGAAAGGAAAAAATAAAAATAGATAATTAACACAACATTATTAACTTGCAGTTAGTTACGTTGGTCCCTGTCATCTTTAAAGAACTCTTTATTCATAAGTCTTTTTACTGACTTTGAGCTGGTACAGAATAAGTCGATTTCCAGTTGTTGCTATTAGAAGCACTACGCACGGAGAGGGCATTTCGTCTATAATTAGTAGTAACAACTGCTATAACTAATAAAGGCCGTTGCCTGAATCCAATTTGATTTGTACGAAGCACATTATAATAGCCATTTTTATAGTGTTTTTTTTAATGTAATTTGAACTTTTTGATTGAAGATTTTTAGTTATGAAACATAATACGTGATCGCATTGTACTCATGTCGCAAACACAAAGCGGCCTAGTTTTTGAGTGAAGAATCACGTTACTTCAAATGAGGGATAGGTACTTCCCTGACTAGATGTTGCCTAGATTTGTACAAGGCCGAAACTGGATGACTGAAGCCGAAGATTCGCCTTAGTGGCGCTTCTTAGGAGCCATTGATCCACTGTTGAACATAGGCCTCCCCCATAGATTGCCAAAAAACTCTATCCTGAGTCACCTGCATCCATCGACTTCCCGCAAAACCGCGCAGGTCGTTGCTCTCTATAGTAGAGGGACAAGGTTGCCTCTCGAGAACCTGTCTTCACTGATGCGTTACCCAGATCATTTCTGTGTGATGCCACACTGCGCCCGTCACCCTGAGACGTGAGTTCTTAAGTCTCATATGCCCAGTGATTACGCTAGCTCTCAGTGCCTTTCAAACCGAAACACAGTAATGTTTGCGCACTACTGCTTCACGACAGAATAACTGGCCCTGGGGTGGCACCTTCCTAGACGGATTCCTGCATAGGACTTCTACCACCAGTAATGATTATCGGTTCTACAAGCTGTACGGCCGACCCATTGCCGCTTCAGCTTGTTAATCCTTAGAGATATGTCTCAGCTATTAATGATCAGATGAAAATTCTTAACTTAAGTTAATACATATTTCTCAATGTTAAAGTTGAAAAGATTACGCAAGTACTGAATATATTGGAATTTTATTATCGAGTCAACATCGGGTGAGCGTAAACGTAAGCCATGACAATGACATACAACGTCGATTTTGTTGATGTTTAACTCGTGCGTGTTAGAAAACTATTTGTTCGCGTTCAGGATTCATTGATGGCTCATGGAGATTTTATGTTATCGACAACGACTTCGCTACTGTAAAGTAAACGTACAGCATATAAATGTCCCACTGCTGATCTTGAGGCTCCTCTCATTTGTGTGAGTCCATCACTCTGCTCCAGTGCGGGTTGGCGAACTTCAGATGACCTCGAAGTATTTATATCTCTTGGACATGCTGGTTTTTCTCACGACGTTTTCCTTTTATGCTTGGTATGTGATGAATCAGCATTTAAAATTGCAGAATAATTTTAGAGGTGCCGGCAATTGTGCTATGAAATTAAAGGTGGCTGCCTGGCCTCTGCGTTATTACAACCATACAATGTGTTCGCAATGGGAACGAAGAAAATATTGTAGACTCATTTATTTACTCATATATTATATTCATTTATCGACGACCGCGTGGCTCAGTAGACAGAGTACCTGACTTTTAAACCGCGGGTCCTGGGTTCGAATACCAGCCGGAGTCAACATTTGTGCTAAAACATAAATTGTTGGTTTTCGGGTCTGGTTGTGTTGTGATTGTCCCCGTGTTTCTGACACTGCATCCTAGCCTACCTCCGATCTTATCGCATCAGCGTTACATCGGGCGCGGGTAGGTTGGGACGGGTGAGTGCCTCTGTGTTTGCGTGTACACTTGTGGCACTATAATATCTCCTGTGCAGTTGATGGCTCTCGACAGTAGTCGGAAGTTGTCGCCGTGCTCGAAATCGGCTAGGAGAACATCATCATCAGTTATTTACTATATTGGAGATAAATAGAAACAAAAAGTAAGAAACGTTGTAAGGTATGAGAGTTTACAAATAATTACATTTGTTACCTTAGAACGATCTCATTGAGAACATACATAAAGTTCAAGCACTCTATAAACTTTAAACACATCGAGTACGAAAACATTAAAATTAGCAGTCACAAATTATGTTAGGAAGAAAAAAAAGACGAATGACGACTAAAATGAACAATAGAAATATTATCTAACTGTTTATAAACATGTTTCTCTTAACATGGGTTTTAAAGACAGAGCGGGTGCATAACAACATATCTAAGACCCGATTTCACCGATCACCTTGGAAACCAAGTTTAATAAAACCACGTTTTACTTAACTGTGTTCAAATGTATCATTTTATCTCGGTTTTCGTTTAACAAATTTCACCAGCTCCATTTTGATAGCGTTTAGAAAAACGAAGTTTACATGAAATATCGTCACAATCTAAAACAAAATGACGATTTATTTCGTATTTTGCGACATCAAACAGCCTGTTTTTATGCGTAGGTTATATAGGCATGCAAATAATAAATAATACGAATTAAAAAAAAATTGTGTTTACATAGTTGTGCAATTGACAATGTCAGCTCTCTAAACGCGTTTAAAGAGCTGAACGTCGAAAATTGGGCGTTCAGAATTTCAACCGCGTTTAGCATTGACTGCGTTAATTTGATGTTGATGAAATGCAAACTGTAGCATTGAACTCAGTTAAATGCTTAAACTTCGTTCAGCTTGAACTGATCGCGTTTATTTTCAACGGTGAAATCCGCCCTAAGTCGTTGAGTAATTTATGGTGGAGGACGCACATTCTGTCAACTGGTTCGCGTGTCGATGTTGGTACTTTTGGATCCTGTATAATTGGGTGGTATTCAAAAGTTTACGTCGCTCTATAATTGCGGACACTTATCTCACCAACACAGATATTTTCTTGTTTAATGTTCCTTTTGTTTACACTTTGCTTTACTTGTGGTTCGTCCGATCGTAGAATAGTGAAAGGGGTGAATTGAAGTAGGTGCTTTACTGGTGGTAGGATTCCTATGCAGGAATCCGTCTAGGTAACTACCGCCCCAGGGCCAGTTATTCTGCCGTGAAGCAGTAGAGTGCACACATTACTGTGTTTCGGTATGAAGGGCACTGAGAGCTAGAATAATCGTTGGGCATGTGAGACTTAAGAACCTATGTCTGATGTTTCAGGGTGACGTGGTGTCACACAGAAATGTTCTGGGTGACACAGCATTTCTTATGAGCAGACGTTACACTTACCATCAGGTGAACGTTTTGCTTGTTTAGTCACTTTACAAATAAAAAAATCACATATGGTAATTTGAAAGATACTAAAACTTAAACCCGCGCTTTAAAATATTCTCGTCTGTCTATTTTTTTGTCCGGGTTAATCTCTGAAATAACTGAATCATTTTCGACGGGGTTTTCATTGCCAGGACATATCAGAGAATAATCTACTCTACTAGGTAACGACACCTATCGTCGAATGTTCAGGTTCTCTACCACAACTTTTTATTTTGTGAATATCCAGGGTTTCTGCGAAATAATTGAAAAACTCAAGGAATTAGGGGATTTAGTCACTATTATTTTAGTTACCTTATACCCTAACCTTATTTGTAATAAAACTGGAGAGTTTGTCTGTTTCAACGCGCTAATCTTGGGATACTAACCCGATTTGAAAAATTATCCTTTCATTAAATAGTCCGCCAAGGTGTTCCAATGGTGGGTTTGATTCCCGGTGCCGGCACCACTAAAATTGTTAATTGCAATTTTGAGTGCTGATTTACCCCGTGCGGTGAAGGAAAACATCGTGAGGAAAATTGCATGTCTGGGAAATAAAAAATATTTCGAAGACATGTGAAGTCCGCCAACTAGCGTGGAATATTCTTCGCATTTATATCCTAACTTCATTCACCCACTTAATTTTGTTTCTGCATCACCCATAAAGTCAAATTTATAAATTAGCATCAGAAATCGAACTTAGGTTACTCGTGTACTATTAAAATTAAGGCGAGGCAGTAATAGGTATAAGGTGTAATAATCTTAACTTTAATTTTAAATCAAGTCTTATTACCTTAAAAAGTTAGAAACTTAAACCTACCTTTCTCATTTTATACTGTGCTCGCTGTGTAAAACATTCGTGTACTCCAACCATTACTTTGTCCAAAAAAATCTTAAATTGCTGAGGTGTAATTTCGAAAACTTAATCCCAGTCACATTTCTCAAAGTAACGCTCAGTTTTGTAACTTATAGTGTGGCAAAAATATAATTTTCCTCACTCCAAGTTGCAAACCGCCTGCACGTTCCAGCTTTATGTTACCCGCAAGGGGCTTGACCCAGCGCAGTACTTTGTTTGTTATAGAAAAAATCTTTTCTAATGGTGTGAGCGTCGCCGCAATTTTGTACGAGAACTGTTTTACATTTTTAATACTTACTGTTTCTTATTTTTCATGACGTTAATTAGATGACGTATCATCATCATCTCAGCCTATCACTAGTCCACTGCTTAACATAAGCCTCCCCCATAGATTACCACCGAAGTACGTAGCTTAATTTTGGGGGGATTTAGGCATAGTTGCCAGGCTTGGCAGGCTGGTTGGCAACCGCAGTTTACTTAATCAGATGTTCCAGGAAGATGCTGCTGCCCATCTCCTAGTTTTTATTTTCCCTCTGTCGACTTTTACGACACTCACGGGGTAAGACGGGGTGGTAGATTCTCTTAAGCCGCTACCACATGTATGGCGGAAAAAAAAGATGAGACAAGCAAGAAGTTCACCTGATAAAAAGTGCGTCGATGGCCTAAAACGATGCGTTATTACACTACACTCTCAGTGTCCTTTAGACTGAATTACAGTAATTTTTGCAATCTACTGCTTCACGGCAGATTAACTGGCTTTGCTGTGGTACCTACCTAGACGGGTTCCTGTATAGTAATCCGTCTAGGTAGGTAATTTAAAAGCACACGCTTAAATGTTCTGCTTGTCGCTAGGTTGACTAGTACAGAATGTTCTAAGGCTGTAAGTCCGCCATTTATACATTTTCTGGGCTAAAATTAATAAAAAAAAATTATATCGCGATGTTTCTTTATTGGAGATAGTAACGAAACGAGCAAGACGTTCACCTGATGGTAAGTGCAACGTCGCCCATTACAAATGTTGTCTCACCCAGAACAATGCTGGTGACACAACAATGCGCCAGTCACCCTGAGACATCAGTTCTTAAGTCTGATATACCCAGTGATTACTCTAGCTCTCAGTGCCGTTCAAACCGAAACTCAGTAATGTTTGCACAATACTGCTCCATGACAGAATCACAGGCCCTGGGGTGATACCTACCTAGACGGAATCCTGCATAGGAATCCTACCACCAGTAAGATCTTTGCCTTTTGGTGTAAGTACATGATAATTATTTCTAATAACTACAGTTGTACTTCTTTTACATTTATGAAATTCAAGTAGTTAAATAAGTACACATTATATTCCTTTTAAAAAAAATATTTTTCGATAGGTTGAAGTCTCATATTCGATAGTTATCCGACAGAGTAGAATAGCTCTTTCCATCCGTGGTGTCGAAAAAGGCGACTAAGGTATTGCACAGACAGTTTTTATTCATGCGGAATAACACCATTATATGCGATGCTGTCACTATACTGCTCGTGGGAGTGCAATCATGTCTCGTTTCCCGAGGGGACGAAAAGAGTGGGTCTCTGCCTACCCCTTATATGAGAAAAAGGAGTGACTGTAAGTATGCAGCTTCAGTAGCACATATTGTTGGACGCATTCTTTCTTAAAAGGCACTGTCACCCGATGGGGTTAATGTTTGAAGGTTAGTGTTTTGTTTAATTATTTAGACAGAAACAGTTTTCTGTCTTAATATCTTAGTATTTATCATGCTAGAGGCGTAATGCGTCTTTCAGTCAATATCTTTTAACCGGATGAGATCATTAGTTATGAAATAGTCTATTATAATGTATTTTGTAACATGCAACAATATTTCACTCACAAATACAGATATATAATTTTCAGTTTCCTTAACTATTACAATAGTTTTCGGCCTCTACGTCGCTTTACATCGAATACAAATCCCTTAGGATATTCCAATTAACTGAGTGCGGTACAAGTTAACCAACTTGACAAACACGAACCTCAAACATCGACACACAGTTCAAGAGTCACTTATTTCAGTATATTGCTCAACAAATATTAATTAGTTTAATGTGATATTATGAAAGAGTAAATCATTTATTTATTACATTAAAATTATGTATTTAACACACTTGAGCATGTTTTGTCCAAAAAAAATAGCCATGCTCTGACATATACCTAATGTTCTCCTGGCCGATTTTCGACCACGGCGACAACTACCGATTACTGTCGGGAGCTATCAACTGCGCAGGCGATATTACAGTGCCACAACTGTGCGCGCAAACACAGGGCCACTCACTCATCCCAGCCTACCCGTACCTGATGTAACGCTCATGCGATAAGATCGGAGGTAGGCTAGAAAGCAGTTTCGGAGTGTTGGCTCCAGCTGGAATTTAAATCCAGAACTCGCGGCATAAAAGTCAGGTCGTAACGTCATGTAAAATTCGTAAATAAGTATTTATATTTATTTGTATTTGATAAGGAGTGACGGAACGAGCAAAACGTTCACCTGATGGTAAGTGCGACGTCTGCCCATAACAAATGCTGTGTCACCCAGAACATTTCTGTGTGATACCACACTGCGCACGTCACTCTGTGACATCAGCTCTTAAGTCACATATGCCTAGTGATTACGCTAGCTCTCAGTGCCCACAGTAATGTTTGCACACTACTGCTTCACGGCAGAATAACTGGCCCTGGGGTGGTACTTACCTAGACGGATTCCTGCATAGGAATTCTACCACCAGTAAAATTTCCACGATAGAATTCGCCTATGTTGATACCACTGCAGGGCCAGCTATTATTCCGTCAAGCGGCGGTGGTATTCAATTTGAAGGGCACTAAAACTACTGTAATTACAGGGCAAATTAGACTTCATAATTGGATTATAAAGTGACGAGACGATCATAACGTTCAACTGATGGTAAGTAGGTTCATTTCTATGTGGCACCACACAGCGGCCGTCACTAAGACATCAGTTATGCTGTCCATTTCTCCCTATGTGAATCGTAAATCAGCGAAAAATCACAAATGTCTACTCTTTATTATACTCTGAACAAGTTACGACGGACATATGTTGAACCAGAACGACAAATCTTTACCCTTGGGGCCTCTTCGCTTACCAAGCTAACTCCTTTAGTGTTCCGTGCCATTGACATTTGAGACAAAGCGTCGGATAAGAGAAATAATGTTACCTTTACTTTTCTATTCGGACAAATACATGTTTAAAATAACGACACTTCTCATTATTGTGTAAGTAAATATAAGAATGGTTGTGATTATATAATACATTCTCGTAGAAGACAATGTCGTTGGGAACAATGTGATGTGAACAACTCTCCTTGATCTTATAAGTGACTTACACTTGATGTTACAAGTACAAAGATATGTTCAAATTAAATTATAATAGAACTATATAATGAAGTGATTAATTCTCACGCCACTTTTGTCAAGTTTCCAGTAGTAAAATTAATAATCTTTACGTTTTCTAATTATTAATAATATTTAATAATAATTAATAATATCATCCTGGTGGTAGGATTCCTATGATTGAATCCATCTGGGTAGATTTTGCCGTGAAGCATTAGTGTGCAAACATTGTTGTGTCTCTCTGGAGGGCACCGATAGCCAGTGTAATTACTTGGCATATGCAACTCAACAACGGATGTCTCAGCGTAACGAGCGCAGTGATGCCACATAGACATGTTCTAGATGACGCAGAATTTGTTACGATTTTCACGTCTCGTCACCTTCTTTCATAAAAAAAAAACTTCTTCACCATCAGCCTGTTAGCAGTTCTCTGCTAGACATAGGCCTCCCGAAAAAGCAGTGTTTGTTGCAATCACCACGTTGGGCAGGCGGACTGTGTTCGCAGTACCAGACATTTTTTTAGTACCTACTGATGGCCACTGTTAGCTTGAAGGCTTGCTATGCGACGCGACGGAAGCGATGAGATTTTCGAGGCACGGGACGAAATGGGGGGGGGGGGGGCAGATATTCTAACGCCGCTGCCACAAAGCATTTGAATGGAATATAAGTAAAATAAGAAGGAAGCACTTATTTATACTTTGCTAGCTAATCTGTACTTTGAAAGAAAACATATATTATTCATAAAAAACCAATAATATTTCTCAACTGGAAACTCAGGCGCCTGTACAGGCAAATGTATTTCTAGGTGGTTTTTACTTTACGACATGTACCTAAGCAAACTGATGTACAGAACTCATAGTAACTTTACGATCGCGTGGTGACCTGACTTCTACGCCGCTTGCCTTGGGTTCGAATCCCAGCAGGAGTGAAACATTATTGCTAAAACACAAATTGTTGGTTTTTCGGGTCTGGTTGTGCCGTGCATGAGAAATTGGTGTCCGTAAAACGAACCACGATATTGTAGAAATCCTAGTGATGGCATCGCTGTAAAAAAGATAGGCAGCGGGTACAATATCATAAAGTTCTGTTAACTAAAAAAATTATATGACCTACAGATAGTTGTTCCGGGTCTGGGTGGTTTGTGCATGTGGAATTTATGTCTGTAAAACGTACCTACGACACAGGAGAAATCCTACTGTGGGGCATCGTTTTTAAAAAAAAAATACATGAAAGATCATAAAACAAAACTGGTGGTAGGATTCCTATGCAGGAATCCGTCTAGGTAGGTACCACCCCAGGGCCAGTTATTCTGCCGTGAAGCAGTAGTGTGCAAACAGTACTGTGTTTCGGTCTGAAGGGCACTGAGAGCTAGCGTAATGACTGGGCATATGAGACTTCAGAACCGATGTCTCTGGGTGACGGGCGCATTGTGGTGCTACACAGAAATATTCGGAGTAACACAGCATCTGTTATGGGCAGACGTTGCACTTCCCATCAGGTGAACGTTTTGCTCGTTTCGTCATCGTATCCAATTAAAAAAAAACGAAACCTTAACGTTTTATGTTTCACACTTTAGTCCTACTGTATTAAGTTTATAATTATGTGTGAGCAGGGCCGCACAGAATAACAAAGGCTGTGGGTTCTCTTCAACTGTATTGTCCCTAACCCATTGGTTGCGATTACAACAGAAATTTGTATTTGCATAAAATTTCCCCTGTATTCAACAAAACTCACAGGCAATATTATTATTATTATATGGAATATTTCTATAGTTTTCTCGTCTGTTTGGGATATAAATATATAAATGCATAGATATATTCTTGACGACAACGTTACCTAGTGGACTTCTACGACGCGGGTCCTGGGTTCGAATCCTGGCAGGAGTCAACATTTGTGCAACATCACAAATTGTTGGTTTTTCGGATCTGGTTGTGTTGAGTGTTGACCCACGATACAGGATAAATCCTAGTTTGGGGCATTTACTTTAATGAATCAAAATAAAAATAAATGAATATATATAAACTTTACCCCTACCAGACAGAAGTCCTCGGCAGGGAAAACCAAATGGCCGAGAGTTAGGGAGAAAGTCAAAGAAACCGGCGGACGATGCTGACGGTATTGAAGAGCACCGCCTTCTGCATTTGAGGGAGGAGCGGCCCGTCACGGAGTCCCAGTCGTCTCAGTTGTCCCGAAAGCCTGACCGGGACTAACCCGTTCGCAGACGCGGCCATCGGAATAATTTCGTTCGATACACCACCCCACATGTCGGTCACCTCGTGAGCCAGATCCAGATACTTGGTATTCTTATCAGTTTCGGCTCGACTCCGTCATATGGAATGGTAATGTCGACCAAAAATACTATCGACTGCGCCCGGTCCATCAGCATGATATCGGGCTTATTCGCAAGAATAGTCCTGTACGTGTGTTTCGGTCCCAATAGAAAGAAAGAAAGAAAGAAAGAAAGAAAGAAAGAAAGAAAGAAAGAAAGAAAGAAAATTTTATTCAATACTACAACACAGCATACATCAAAAGTTAAAATATAAATAAACAATTAGATATGACGTATTAC
The DNA here is from genome assembly GCA_019845155.1 of Luehdorfia chinensis. Lineage (NCBI taxonomy): Eukaryota > Metazoa > Arthropoda > Insecta > Lepidoptera > Papilionidae > Luehdorfia > Luehdorfia chinensis. The sequence continues at coordinate 118,940 of JAHVAK010000473.1, forward strand.
AATTACAAACGTACGTTGGGCTGTAGCAACGAAAAGGCTGTCGACTCAGCATAATGCTATGGCGGTGTTGCCACAGCGCTGCTATTCTGTCGGTGCCTCAAGTTTACCGAGCGGTTACCGGACATATTATTAAAGAAGTATATTTTAAAAGAGAAACAAATATGCATACATGTACATACAAACACACATATTTGTATTATTTATGAAAGATAAAAAAGAATAAAAAAAAACATTTTGGAGCACGGCCTCCGGAAAAACTTATATTAATGTAGTTTCCCATCCACGAGACCGTACTTCAGAGCGAGCTCCTGATGGAGAATCAGCCACTATGTTGTGTCTGTGCAGATACGCAGAGTTACCAAGTGCCGAAAACATTAAATAATTTTCGATATTCCAAAAACGATAAATCGTCGATAGGTCTTCGGCAGGGTAGAATATCATCTACCTATTTCCTACCGAGGTATCGTAAGAGGCAACTAAGGTATTGTACGGGCAGCCTTTATTCCTGCAGAATAACACTATAATATGCAACGCTGTACTGAGAATTTTTTGACTCATACCAAAATGGCGGCGACGTGGTTTGCCACCCGTCACGTCTCGTTTCTCACGTGGGCAAAAAGTTTGCTACTTTAGTAGCCTTTGCCTACTCCTCATATGGGAGAAATGCGTTACTGTATGTATGATAACGGTAGTAAGTTTATCTGTATTACGATCTACTAATATAAAGCCGTGTGGAGGCGGCTTACAAGAATCTACCACCTCGTGGTTGTCGTAAAAGTCAACAGAGGGAAAAATAAAACCAGAAGATGGGCAGCAGCATGTTCCTGGGATATCTGAATAAATAAACTGCGGTTACCAACCCCCTTGCCAAGCGTGGCAACTATGGCAATTTCCACCCCAAACGAGAGCTACAAACTTTTGTCGCAATCAATGGGGAAGGCCTATGTTCTGCAGTGGATGGAGTCGATGACTAATGTGAAATCATATAGGTATGGAGGTTGGTATGTTTACTTAAGTAAATATATACTTAGCATTACGCATTGCATTACCTTAATAAAAATCTAAACTTATTATATTCGCTTTAGTATATGTCTTAAATAAAAGGTTGTTTGAAATGAACCTTTTTTTTTATGTTTCAAATAACCCCATTAGGTATATAACAGGCTGAAAGTTTTTCAAGAAAATTTCGATTAAGATTAGATTTATGACGATTATGCTGTCATATATATTAAAAGGCACTATTTTTTGGCATTTCCCTTCGTCGACATTTACGATACCTACAGGGTGTGATGAGATGCTCATACGCCACCATCTCTACACGGCAATTAATTTGTTCAAATGTTTGATAAAATATAACAATTATGTTTGTCGCCGTTTATTCTACTGTGAAGCAGTCGTGTGCAATTTCTTTTTGAAGATTAAGAAAATTTCTGTGTGACACCACACTGTGTCCATCACCCTGAGAAATAAGTTCTTAAGTCTCATATGCCCAGTGATTACGCTAGCTCACAGTGCCCTTCAGACCGAAACACAGTAATGTTTGCACACTACTGCTTCACGGCAGAATAACTGGCCCTGGGGTGGCTCTGAAAAAATACTCCAGCAATAGCTCAAAAAAATTCTATCGACTTAAATTTGGTTGTTGTTAATACTAGCCAGATTTCAAAGCAAACTTTACTAGGTCCTGTTCGGTTTTTAATAGTGACAACTGCCAAACATTTTCTCTAAGCCAAACGCTGCTGATGTTTTTGATGGACGTTCTAATAAGAATATCACTAGCTGTCCCCCCCAGGCTTCGCATGGAATATGTTACTCGTATGTTAAAGGTTGTATATAGAAAAACAGCACCAGCCAGTTTATATATTTAGGAGTAAATGTTCATAAAATCGATTCTTGGTAACACTTTTGTCTCGAAAGGAATATGTATACCAAATTACAAGTCAATATCTTGTAGTTTCGGAGATTTCGTGATGAGAAACCTATGTGCTTGCAAAACGAGGCCTGTGACTAATGATGATATTATTAGGTCACTTGCCACAGTTACCTCTAGGACCACGGGGTACTGCAAAGCGGCCAAATCGTCGGTTTAAGGAATAAAGGGGCCCTTTGGGTAGTTGTTCCCCAACTTAGCTATCGAACATACCATGAGCCGAAATTATATTGTGATTCAAGCCGTCTGCTACGGTGGTACTTACTAGGCAAATTCCTGCAACCTACCAACCGTCAGAAGTTTTAAATGGTATCCTGACCTTTTTTGATAAGTTTATGGATTTATTATGATGTACCTTATGAATCTAAAACTATAAAAAGAATTAAGGTTTTTTTTTACATTGTTACAAAATAAGACTTCATATCAAAACGTAGTTACAAGCGGTTCTGCGCTTGAAGTTTTAAACGCCACTAATTAGCAATCATTCAAAGTTGCGACGCGGCATATTACAGTTGTTAGGAAACTTTAATTTTCTTGCTAGTTTTATTGATCGCTAGCAATTTTGAAGTAGACATTTCCATTTCATTCTTATTTGCAACGAGCTGAGCCTGTGGCTTAGTAATGCGAACTTTTCAATAAATTAAACTCCATAATGATGTAAATGTTACTAATGAACGAAACCATGGAGAAACTGGGCTCGCCGATTACCTTCACGTTGAATATCCCGGTTCAGAATGTTAGTGAGATATAGAGATACGGTAGATAGGTCCTGAAAACGCTGAAGCAGTTTCATAAAAAAACTATTTCAACTAAACTCATAATTTGTACGGTAATGCGTTTCTAAAAGCGTAAAAAGTATCCCCCCCCCTCTAAATTTTCAACTATGCGGTGGTAAAAAAGTTGTTCGGAGAATGCTTCAGCAATTAAGTATCTTACCTGATAACGGTAATCAATCTCAAGAGCCAAATGATATTCATGAATGATACTAAAATACACTCCTTTCTTTTAAATTATAATAGAGAAAGTAACAATAATTTTACTCTATATCTTTCAAACCATTTCAAAATTATTCATTCACAAATAGACAGACAATTAAAGAGGTATATGAAGTACAAGTAACAAATAAAATGGATATTTATTAAAAACTACCTGTGCCCCGAGTTTTACCCACGTAAAAAAAAGCAGACTCCGATCGATGATATACATTTATTTCTGCGGAACCCTAATTATTTTTCTAAAATCAAAGTAACCTAAGTTGCCTGCATCAATATCAGTGATCTGTCAGTCAAAGTCCCGCTAAAATCGTTCCAGCCGTTTCGTAGATCCGTCGGAACCAACGGACAGACGAACAGACATAAAAACATTTTTTTTTTCTAATAAGTACCGTATATACTTTCATAAGGTATGAGTAAAAAGCTGTTATTTTGTTATTACAAACAGACACTTCAATTTCATTTATTTGTATAGACTAGTTAATCCCCTCAGTCGTCGTCCTGCCCGTGTATATTTAATAGCAGCAAATAATTACGCTACAGTGCCATGGCGAATTACAAGGTGGACAGCATAAAAACCGCCATGAAAAAAATGTGCCAATTTTCGATCAGTGAAATTGTGTTGAAAACCTCTAGTTTTACAGTTAAATATTAGTACTAAATTTGTAAATATAGTACATAAAAAAATCAGTAAAAATTCAATTTCAATTTTAATTTCAATTTAAATTTTTCTTAAAAAACGAAGCCCCACAGTAGAATTTTTTTCTGTATCGTGGGTGCGTTTTACAAACATACATTTCACATGCACAACACAACCAGACCCGAAAAGCAACAATTTGTGTTTTTGCACAAATATTACATCCGGCTGGGAATCGAACCCAGTACTGGAGAGGACAGAAGTCAGGTACGCTGACCACTACGCCACGCGGTCGACAAATGTTTTTATGTTAAACGGTTTTATAGCAAGGAAACATAATAATGATGCAGATAATGTACTAAAAGCTAAAAAAATATTAAGTGGGTACCAGGTACCAGTCATCACACCACTCTCCTCTTGATTGTATTGATCAGATTAAAATAATTATACTAATTAATTTAACTGGTGGCAGGATTCCTATGCAGGAATCTGTCTACCACCTCAGTGCCAGTTATTCAGCCGTGAAGCAGTAGTGTGTAAACATTACTGTTTCGGATTAAAGGGCACTGAGAGCTAGCATAATCACTGGGCATGTGAGACTTAAGAATTGATGCCTAAGGGTGACGGGCGCAGTGTGGTGTCACACAGAAATGGTCAGGGTTACAAAGCATTTGTTATGGGCAGACATTGTACTTACCACCTTATGAACGTTTTGCTTGTGTCGTCAATTTATATAATGAAAAAAAATTAAAAGCTGTGCTTTTATTGCTTCAGAACAAATACACTATTTTAAAAATTAAAGATTTATCAAATTTCTTGATATAAATAAAGAAGATTTGTTATTTTGTCCTGTATAAACAGATATCAATCCAGCGTTTTGTCATACTTAAAAAAGAGAAAGAGATGTTCTGCAGTGGACCCTCCTTCCCCCCCTTCCCCTGACCCAATAGAATGGTTTTGCCATATTCGCAATGATTTTCCGATTGAGATTTGCTAGATAATAGTACATTTCACATATTATATCCTACTGTCCTTCACTGCTCTAAAAATGGCCTAGTTTTTTTTATTGAATACAGTGCGATGTTTGAGATTTGTCATCAAAGAAATTAATAAAATAAAATACACATTTTTTCACTTAATATTTCTTTAAATGCTTATATTGTGCCAGTGCATTTACATTTTATAATTTAATAATAATTAATAATTGATGGTACTAAAGTAAATTGATAAGGATATAGTTGTTTTATTTCATGAAGAATATTAATTAAAGTTATAGTGTTAAAAGGAAAGAAAAGGAAAAAATTCAGTGAACTTTACTAGTGATGTCTATTCATTTTAAATATTTAAAATACATTTTATTTTGCTTGTGAATGTATATTTTCTATCAATATTGTTATTCAAATACACTGTAAAAGAATATCATCTTTACAGGCATACACACATTCATTTCAGTTTAGTACTTAATATAAAATGTAAATATGTATATTATTTAGTTATTAAAACTTTATTACAAAAAGTAACAAAAGAGCGGCCTTAATATCTATTGGCATTTTCTCCCAGACAACCCGAGGGTGTGGAGAAAATTATGAAGTGTGCAATATAAAAAAAATGTGAAAATTACTTTAACTACCAAGCAAAGTTAATAATAACAAAACATGAACCCAATTAAAACATAAACTACTGTATTACAAACTTTTTTCTATTTGCAATGACATACAATAATATTAGACTTAATTTGTTGTGCAGTTTATCCTTAAAGTCATTGCTTAGAAATATAAGTAATGTTTCACGAAATGCTCACTGTTCATGACATCCTGATCCCTTATTCACTCTTATCACTTTACCTTGCATCTCTCTTGGTATGCCATGTCTCTCCGTTAAATGTCTTCTCACAGTTGCTGGTTTTGCATATGTAACTCCACATTTACTGCACAAATAAACGTACAGCCGATCATGAACATTATTAGCATGGGCCAACATTTCACTGCGTTGGTAGAACTTTCGTGGGCACTGAGTGCATTGAACTTTCTTTTCCATATGATATATTAGGTGTTTCTTCCATATACCACGTCTACGGAATGTTAATCCACATTTATCACAAGTATACGGTCTCTCCCCGGTATGAATTCTCTCATGCTCTATTAAATCAAAATTTCTTGGGGCTTTAAAAGAACACTGTTGACACTGCAAGAAGGGTCCTGTACCATGGCGGGCTACTTGATGTATTTTTAGTTCAGCACGCACGGGAAATCCTTTACCGCAATGTTCACAGATGAAACGGCAACCATTGTGCCTCTGCATGTGGTGTTCATATGTATGCTGATTTGCTAATATTTTACGGCATACTTTACAAACTAAACTTTTTTTCGTTTTTTTTAATCTATTATCATTTAATCTATGTTTTGTATCTATTTGATGTCTAAGCTTAAGAAATTTTCTTCTTCTCAAGAATCTTCTCTGCTTGCTGTGTTTAACATCACCGTTGAGCGCTTCCGAGTGAGTTCCTATCATTTTCTCTAAAACATCCAATATAATGTCTTCGTTTTGAAGGTTACTTAATTCTACTTCAGATTCAATGTAAGGATTTTGATCACACAGGGTTTCGGATCCATTATTTGCAATAAAAGAGTTCTCTAAAACTTTGCAAAATGTACTTTCATTAACACAATTAATATCGGATTTGTTTAAGTTTTGCTTGGAATCTATATTACTCATGTCTTTGCTCTTTGTTTCTAATACAGTTTTTTCTACACAACAATTAGTATTATGAGGGTTATTAGGAAGTTCTTTATTTGAACTAATCATATGTAAATTATTGACTGTTTCTGTAGGAAAATAAAATCTATACATGGAATATTGAACTACTGTCTCCTTAAAAGTTTCCGAGCTTATATTAGTCAGCGTTTTCAACTGTTTGTCAATATTTTCACAATTAAATTTAAAGTATATTGTTTGTTTTAATAAATATAAACACCTTCGACACATTTTCGTCGGTAAATTATCATCGGGTTTGATGGATATATTAGCAAACTTTAGAACTGCTTCTCCATAATGACTTAAGTTGTTTAAATCATTAATCAAGCTTACCATACTTTCACTCTTATCGTGAGATAAACATAATCTACAGATATTTTTATACACTTCTTCGTAAGAAGCCATTATTATAAATTCGAATTGGTTAAAATTAAATAATATACGTAAACAACGAGTACATTTTTGACACTAGTCATGTCATTTAGACGTCAAATGTCGAAAAGTTGAAATAGGTGCGTTTCGTTTTAACAAGAAATATTTATATAATAAACATTGTTGTATTAATTGCAATTTTTATGGTACAACCACTTGGTAATTTATGCGATTGACTTTAAATTTCATATATAAATAGCATTTGCATTTTTTTTTACATTTACTTCATAAATTCTTTAATCAAATATTTAATTTAAATTAAAATTACTACCTGTCAGTGGTAAGTTTATGAAATACTCGTTACGGAATACAAATTTAAGGTGTAGTTAGTGCTTTCCTAACGTAATATTTTTAGTTTTTTTTTTACAGAACACAAAATTCCATCATCACCACCCGGATGCAATTCCATTCCACCGCAGTGCGTTTTACGCGAAATTATTCTGCCTCGCACGACCACTTTAAGGAATCGACTGCCGCAGGCGGTTTTTCCCGGACCGATACGACTTAGGGACCCTCAAGAAAAGAGCCTATTCCTTCCCCAAAGGCAACGCACCCGCGATTCCTCTGGTATTGCGGTTGTTTATGGGCGGTGGTGATAACTTACCATCAGGTGAGCCACTTGCACGTTTGCCCCCTCTCTTATAAAAAAAACATCGATAATCTAATACTTAGTGTTATTATTAGTTTGGCTGATAGGTGTCCGGCAGAGTAGAATAGCACTGAGTACGACAGTCCGCCACCGAGTGACTCGGCAGCAGACTGTCGTAAGGTGTAGAGTAGTGTCGTAGAGTCGTAGAGTCGAGGGCGGTGCTTTTCAAAAACAAAGTAACATACACAATTTTATATTTTGCATGCATATCTTAGCAATTTAACTTTCTTTCCTTCGTTAAAATGTATTGTGTAAATATGACCTCAAACGGTCAAGCCATACAGAAGTTACACGATCACTAACATACGAGAAAACGATAGAAATACTCAATTAAAATGAGAATATTTTATTGTCTTCAATAATAATCAATAAAAAATAAAAACTGAAAGGAAAGGAAAAGTAATACATGCTTTATTTTTAAAATCATTCAAATCACCGCTATGAAAGGTAAAGTCCGAGGGATTTTAATATGTAAAAGGGGCGGTAAAAAGAGAAAATGTGGCTTGAAATGAAGTCTAGAGCGAACTCCCTTCATTAATTACAAAAGTTATTTTGAGAGTGATTCACTAGATAACATATAAATTTTTTATGTCTCTTTCTGGCAGATTTTGACCGCGGCGATAAAATGCCATTGGAAGTTATCAACTGCGCTGGAGATATTATAGTGCCATAAGACAAAGGCACTTTCTCGCATATGCGATCAGATCGAGGCAGGCTAGAATGCAGTATCAGAAACACGGGGACAATCACAGCACAACCAGACGCGAAAACCAACAATTTGAGTTTTAGCTCCGACCACTAGGCGACGACCGTGTGGCTTAGTGGTTATAGTACCTGACTTCTACACTTCGGGTCCTGGGTTCGAATCGCAGCCGGAGCCAACATTTGAGCAAAAATACAAAATATTGGTTTTCGGGTCTGGTTGTGTTGTGCATGTGAAATGTATGTCTGTAAAGCGCACCCGCGATACTGGGGAAGTCCTAGTATGGATTATCGTTTTAAAAAAAATCATCATCATCATCATTTTATAACTAGTCCACTGCTCAACATGGCCTATGTTTAGATTGCCACAAAGTTTGTAGCTCTCATTTTGGGGGGATTTTGCCATAGTTGCCACGCTTGGCAGAAATCGCGTACTAGTGAGCGAGCTTCAGCGTGGCTCGGCTGCGTAAATAGAAAATTGTAATTCGAAAATTGAAGGGACCTTACGACCACGATCTTCTTTTGCATTTTGACAAACACCACACTTTACAATTTTACTGATTTTCGGTCTGATAAGCAGCCGGTGTAATTATATACACGCAAATAATAATAATAATGCGTTTATTGCCCTTAACAAACACGTATTACAAATATTAAACATAAAAAAGGAACTTCAGGAAAAAAAAACAACACAAAAAGATATAATATAAAATTGGGCAAAAAAAAAGGATTTATTATCTCAAGCAGCGCTGTTTTTCAGCCACTCCCTACTCTCCAGGTTGTTGTGTGAGAAATATATAATATAATAAATTTCTTTCTTTCTTTCTTTCAAATAAGTAACAGGGGCTTACATTTATGCTACATCCACATAAAAGATATGTAATAATGTTGTGTGCTGTGTGCGTGAGTGCATGTATGAGTGTGTGAGCATGCGTGAGTGCGTGCGATTGTGTGCAAGTAGGAGTGTGTGCGCCTGCGTACATGAGGGCGTGTTTGTCCGTTTTTGGTATATTTCATGGTTTGAGATGTTCCTAGACTTATTTAATATTACTTAAGAAAATAGTTCTAAAAACTTTTGATGGTTAAGCTTCAAGTTTTCTGCGGCGTATTATCTTTGTAGTAAAGCATATGTAATTACACAGCGCCATGTTTACCACCCAAAACTTTGCAATTGAATATTCTGAGTAATATGTCTTTATCACATTGCACATTCCATCAGGTGAAAAATTTGCTCGTATCGACACTCTCTTCCATTAAAAGATAAAAATAAAAAACGAGAGGACACTCGGTTGGAACGAAGTTACTTTCGCTAGTTATCTTGTATTAAATAACAGACAATGACATAAATTAAAAACGAGAGTAATGAAACGGACGGATTCCAATTCAGGAATCCGTCTAGGTAGATACCACCCCAGAGGCCAGTTATTCGGCCGTGAAGCAGTAGTGTGCAAGCATTACTGTGTTTCGGTTTGAAGGGCACTGTGAGCTAGCGTAATCACTGGGCATTTGAGACTTAAGAACTGATGTCTCAGGGTGACGGGCGCAGTGTGGTGTCACACATAAATATTCTGGGTGACACGGAATTTGTTGTGGGCGGACGTTGCACTTACCGTCAGGTGAACGTTTTGCTCGTTTCGTCACTTTATACAATAAAAAAAAGTATAGTAACAAAATTTTAATTATTTAAAAAGTAATGAAAATAACATGCTGTCATATTTGTTTTGGGTAACTGGTGTCATTGTTTATATAAAAAGCAGTTTTCATGATTTTTCGAAGTTGCCAGCACGCGCCGCACGTCTATACTGCAATAATACTCGTATATCTATTCAAAGATAACTGCACTGAATTATATGTATGGCTGTAACGTGCTATGGTAAAAGTGTCCTGACGGTCGAAGTCTTACACTTTTCTCTGAATCGCTCTCATTCTGAAAGTGTCTGGAGTAAAACGAGAGATAAAGATCTTCGTTCCAAAAAAAAGGTGTTTCTATAGAAACTTTCTATATTATTTCAGGGCTCAAAACTCAAACGCCCCTTCAAGAAAGTTTCGTAGAAATAGTTAAAAAGGCAATCAGTGTTAATGAAACCTTCAAAGTATTTAATAATACCTTTATTTCCTTACAGCGACGAAAAAGGTAGTCTTAATTTAGATTACTTTTAAAAGAGTGAAAAGTTTTTATAAAAGTACCCGAGCGAGAGAAAAGACCTTAAAAAAGTAAAAAAAGTACTTGGATAGTTAAAGGAATGAATTTAAATTTTATTGTATAAAGTGATGAAACGAGTAAAACGTTCACTTGATGGTAAGTGCAACGTCTGCCCATAACAAATGCTGTGTCACCCAGAAAATTTTTGTGTGACTCCACACTGTGCCCATCACCCTGAGACAAGTATTAAGTCTCGTATGTTCAGTGATTACGCTAGCTCACAGTGCCCTTCAAACCAAAACACAGCAATGTTTGCACACTACTGCTTCACGGTAGAATAACTGGTTCTAGTGTGGTACCTACCTAGACGGATTCCTGCATAGGAATGCTACCACCAGTTTACTATTGGACATAGGCTTATACCAAGACGAGGGAGGGTGTGGGATTTGCTGTATTCGCCACGTTTGGCGGGCGGATTGGTGGTCTCAGTACCAGAAGCCTCGCGTCTCAACCGCTGCTACCTACGAACGGGTCTGTTTATTTTCGGCATGGCATTTTTTAATGGTTAAAGTGATCGAACGAATTAAAGGAAACGAGCAAAACGTACATATGATAGTAAGCGCAACGTCTGCTCATAATAAATGCTGTGTCATCCAGAACATTTCTGGGTGACACCAAAATACTCCCGTCACCCTCTGACATCAGTTTTTACGTCTGATATATCCAGTGATTACACCAGCTTTCCTTCAGACCAAAACACAGTAATGTTTGCACCCTACTGCTTCACGGCAGAATAATTCGCTCCGCGGTGGCGCCTATCTAGACGGATTCCTGCATTAGTTAGATATTAACATTTGTTCTTTTATAAAGTAAAACGGTAATTTTCATCACCTGATGTCCTAGATACCGCATTCAGCTTACGTCTATTGTAGATATTAAAAACTAAAATAATATCATCTACTGAAAATATATTACAGTACTATATGTATTAGTGCAAACGTAAAGGCACTCACGTGTCCGCGTCTGATGTAAAATCATAGTTAATAGAATTAGGCGTTACTTTGCGGAAATCCATTGTAGTAAAGGAGAGAAAGTTAATTTGCTAAGATCCACATGCAAAATGTAAAATGGTGTGTATTACCTAGTTTTGAAGAGCACCGCCCGCCATCCCTCAACAGCGTGCACAAGAAAACCAATACCGCTACCGGGAGCCAACACCACCAGATAACCTCCACCACTACAACACTACCACTAGGCAATGCACACCACTGAAGTCGAGAACACGACACGTGTTTCACCTCGTTTTGAGAAGGGCGGGCGGTGCTCTTCAAAACTAGTAATATACACCATTTTTCATGTTGCATCAAGATCCGCATCTTAGCAAATTAACTTTCTGTCCCTTACTATTATTATACTAAAGATTACTTTGTAAGTAAAATATACACAGGCCAAGCTAAAAAGCTAAAGGCCAGCGTGTTATCTCTAACTATATACTAATAATAAAGCTGAAGAGTCTGTTTTTTTAGGTCGAAAGCGCTTATCTATGAAACTCCAGCCGAATTTAAAAAACTTTTTGTATTTGATAGCTCAATTATTGAGGAAGATTATAGTATATTCAACATCACGCTATGACCCTTAGGAGTAATTTTTTTTAAATCAAACGGCAAGTGAAACCGCGGGGCACAGCTAGTGTATAATAAACAAAGATGAAAACTGCCAATCTAAGGCTTAATTTTACTAATGATGTGGTTTTTGAATACAATACAATATATTGTTATTGTATACAATAAGAAGTTATCAATTTGAATGAAACTCGGGAAAAGGGATCGTTTCTTGACAATACAATTAACCCAAGCAATGAAGTTCTCTTAGCCGATTTCGACCGCGGCGACAACTTCCGAATACTGTCGAGAGGACAAATGTACGCGCAAACAAATAGGCACCCACTCGTCCCAACCTACCTGCGCCCGATGTAACGCTGATGCGATGAGATCAGAGGTAGGCTAGGATGCAGTGTCAGAAACACGGAGACAATCACAACACAACCAGACCCGAAAACCAGCAGTGTTTGTGTTTTAGCACAAATGTTGGCTCCGGTAGAAGTCAGGTACTCTCCAAACAATATGATTCTGGCGAAGGAATAACTGTTGATAAACTGTTGACTATTAAAAAAAAAAACAAATAAATTGTAAATAATCTAATAAAAATTTAATATAGCTTTATCTATATAGGTATTAAGATCATGACGGCTAACAGCATGAACTTCATCGAATATATAACAATATCTTGAATAGAATTCTTGGTTTGATTTGTTCAAAAAAAATACATAAGAACTGAAATTAATATGTTGCGTTCAAATTATCTTCATATAATTTAAAATAAGGTCCTTTTCCTTATATAACATTATAAATTAAGTTTGTATGTTTATTTGTTTTAAGGTAAAATGTTATAGGACTTTTAGTAACAATTTCCTTCTTTCGAAAAAAGAGCGTACTCCTTTCTCAAAGGCCGGCAAAGCATCCGAAATTCCTCTAGTATTGCGGATGTTCATGGGCGGCGGTGATCACTTACAATCAGGTGAGCCACTTGCTCGTTTGCCACCTCTCCCAAATAAAAAAAAAATTAAAAAAAAATCGCCGAGTGGAGCGTGCTCGTGTTCTAGTTGTTAAGGTATCTGACTTCCAAATAGAGCCACGTTTGTCAAAAACATTAATTTTTGGTTTTCGGGTTAGAAGAGACTGCTAGATGATGATGACTCATATAGAGTTTACTTTTGAAAGTAACTTTTAGGATTCTTACAATAAAATATCTTTTAAAAAAATAAGCCACCAAAAAACTTACGTAACACAATGATAGCATACAAGTACAGTTACAGTACAGTACAGTTAGTACAGTTACAAGTACAGTACAAGACAAGTACAGTACCAGACAAGTACAGTTTATTGCTCCAAAATAGCATTTCAAGTTGTATTAAATGAGAATGTAGAAATTCCGCCGCTTCGTTTCATTTCGTATCATGGAACGGTCCAACTATATCGCCGTTAAGTAAAGTTACAGAAACGAACGCTACCACAATGCCTGTCACCGATAACACAGAGCCAAGAATAAATGGCGTGAAATAGATGAAAAGTTAAACACCTTTTACTAGTTAGCCATTTCATTATTTTAGTCGATTCGTTGAAATTGCACATTATCATCATCATTTCAGCCTATCACTAGTCCACTGCTGAACATAGGCCATTTTGTGGGGAATTCTGCCATAGTTGCCACGCTTGGCAGGCGGGTTGGCAACCGCAGTTTATTTATTCTGATGGTCCAGGAAGATGCTGCTGCCCACATTCTGGTTTTAATTTTCCCTCTGTCGACTTTTACGACACCCACGGAATGCGATGGGGCGGTAGATTCTCTTAAGCCGCTACCACACGGCAAGTTAAAACTATTACTACGATTAAAAGATGAAATGAGCTGAAATCAAAATTATTAGCTACTTTGTTTTTTTATTGCTTGAAACAAAATTTTGATCATTTACATAAAACTATTTTTTACGGATTTTATCGCGTTTAATTTATAACTATTTTTTTAACCCGACGTTTCGGGCGCTTTACAGCACCCATGGTCACGGGGGGACTGAGGTGACAGTTGTCCCGATGTCATAGTTAACCCGGAGTACCTTCAGCTTTTAATTATTAACGAAACGTCGGGTTAAATAAAATAGTTATAAATTAAACGCGATAAAATCCGTAAAAAATAGTTTTATTTAAATGTGTAATATCCGCGTAAATAAAAAAAAACATTATGAAAATTTTGATCGTTATATCTTTGACTAAATATAAAATCATTTAATTATTAGGCTAATTATACAACCCAACCAGACCCGAAAACCAACAATTTGAGTTTTTGCACAAATTTTGACTCTCCGCCACTAGGCCACGCGGTCGTCGATATTTGGTAATATTAATAGTCACCTGCTCGATTTTTTTTAAACTTTGATTTGACGGTAATTAGTTTATCATTTCAGTCAGCATCTTAGTCCACTGTCGAACATAGCCCCCCCCCCCATTGGTTTACACAAAACACGGCCCTGAGCCACTTGTACCATCGACTTCCCGCAAAATCGTGCTAATCGTCTTTTCCTTCGCAGCCGAGTTGGAGTCGCGGGGGAAGACGAGTGTATGTGATGCGTTACCTCTGTACCTGTCCTCCGCTACTTTGGCGGGCCGCACCGTAGATGCGGAAGGAACCAGTAATTACACAGTGCTTCATTCATGGGATAAGATCGACGGTAGGCTAAGATACAGTATCAGAGACGCGGGGACTGATAGCTAGAATTGAAAACCATCACATATGTAATGTTTAGTGGCTTTTGTTCGGATTCGAACCCAGGATCTGTGGCAGGCTATAGATGGGTCCTAGATGACAGAGTATAGATCCCCATCTATATCAGAGTATCTATACTCTGTCATCTAGGCATTCTTCGGCAAAGGCGTGATAAGCGTGCAACTAAAGAAATCAACAGAACTTCAAACGTCACGGTTTTTCAACGCTAGAAAAATGATACTGTTTTGATGTTCCCCATAATTTAAGCTGGAGGGTCGTTTAGTTGAAGGGCCATTACACTGGAGGACTATTACGTTCAAGAGATATGTGATCAATTTCTGGCCGTAATATACGACGTGTGATATATGTAGTTCTTGTACAGCAAATTGTAACTTATACATACATACATAAGATCACGACTGTATCCCATAAGGGGTAGTCAGAGACTGGGCACTCACTGCAAAAACAGATGACTGCCACAATCCACGTTTCACCAAAACAATATAATGCACTTGGTGTGATAGGTGGTGAGCCCATCGCCACCATGCGCTGTTGTGTGCACAGTGCAGTTTAATTCCTTACTCGCCTTTTACGAGATCCATTGGATGAGATGGAGTGGTAGTATTCTTTTAACGAGCCGCCACTAATTTCTATTTACTATATGTAAATATAGTAAATAGAAATTAAATAATATAAGTATAAAGTAAATATGTTGACGCTTCGTTAATCTTTTACATCTGTTCTTTTATAGCTGTTTTCAAAATGCCAAATAAGTGAACAATGTGAAATAAGTGCCCGAGTACTTGACCTAGTTGCTTTGTCCGGCAAATACGGTAGAATGTAGGGTAAGCGACCCCGCGCCTTTCGAGCTGCTGCTGTCTCCTCCTGCTCCTTCGGAGATAGTAGTATACCTTATCCTACATCTCAACTTATCCTACACCTTTCAAAACATCCCTTTCCCTTCTCCAAATCCATTTCCTATCTAATCCTTTTCCCTTCCTCTCCGCCAAGTTAGTGGTTGCCGTGCCGATGGCTACCTAGCCGTGGGAACTCAACGGGGAGCAAGAATTTCGACTCTTACCAAAATGGCGGCGACGTGGTATACCACCCGTCACGTCCAGCTTACTACGGGGGCGAAAAATTTACTACATACGGTCTCTGTCTACCCCTTTTGTAGGAAAAAGCGGAAAAATGTATGTATGTATTAATATTAAAGTGATTCTTATCGGGTCATGTATCCTCCGGAACACGCATACTGCAATAAAAATATCCAAATGGAGTATATTTTGTTGACAATTTTCACTTTACATTTCTGTTGTCTTTGTTTGATGTATGCTTATGTAATAAGGAGCGATGTGTCATTCCCAAAGAAACTTACACATTAAATGTAGTTGTACTGCAATAAAATTACTAGTAGTATTTCAGTTACACAGTTCACAGAGACGACATGAAAAAATCAAGTGAAAAAAGTAAGAAACATAGAAAATTTTGAGAAATAAAACTAAAATAGTGCATAAAAAAGTCAATAACCTCAGCGATAGTCTATGGTTCAGAGCAATGGTTTTCAGTGGACATTTATTTGCCTAATGGACAACAGAACATAGACAATCAATATTAATTATAAACACGAAAGAAAAAAAAAGAAGAAAATGTTAATAGAAAAAGAAAAGTAAATTAACAACAGGAACACGTCGAAACAATGCTTCAAGAGGTTTTTTTTACTTCTCAAGACGTGCTAGTTTTCCCACGACGTTCTTCTTCGTTCGCTGAGCACGTAAATTAGCAATTAAAACTCAGTTAATAATTTTAGCTCCACCGGAACCGGGAATCGCAACTACTTCACTTTTTTTTAAGAAGTAAAATGACGAGACGACGTAATTTTTTTTGTGACCGATCATTGTTAGCCCGAAGGCTTTCACGGTTTCGCCGGATTGAAAAGTGGCAGAACGCTGAGGACGCTTAGCCGAAACCATCGTTTTTGGATACCTGGCGCAAGTGCCCTCAAGAGGGGCACGGCTTGGACCGTCATCCTTTGCACGAGTGTAACTGACTCGAAGGTGCCCAAGGAAGCCGGCTTCGGCTCGGTCAGTTACTTCAATCGGGAGGGAGACCAGCTAATCGTTATCATTTCTGGGTGCCACACTGCGCTCATCGCCATGTCTTAAGACTCATATGCTCTTACTCTACTAACACTAGCTCCCTTCAGACCGAAAACCGTAACGTTTTCACACTCCTGCTTCAAGGTAGAGTAATTGGCACTGTAGTGGCACCTAGAATTAATTCTTGAATAGAAATCCTACCACCAGTACACTATGTAAACGTAATTTCATGTTATAACAGTAAATTAAACATGTAATATTCAAAGAAAAATTAGTAGGCGTCGAAGCTCTAACACCTCATAAATAAATTACACCGCCCTCCATTAAGGGTAACGGTATGTTTACTCTTTGTTAACTTAAGCACGTCAAACAGTAATTGGCTTATTTAACGATGTAGTAAAATTCCATCAAATGAAAACCGTACTACGTAAATATAAAATAGTTTATATGCCTGAAACGTTTTAAAGTATTCTTTTGTAAATAAAATCATTTATATCTTTATAATTATAGAGCCGTGATAGCTCAGCGGCTAGGCGCTCGCTTTTAATTTCATAGTACGCGAGTGACCTGGGTTCGATTCCCGGTGCCGGCACCACTAAAATTGTTAATTGCAATTTTAAGTGCTGATTTTACCACGTGCTCGACGGTGGAGGAAAACATCGTGAGGAAACCTGCATGTCTGAGAAATAAAAAATATTTCGAAGACATGTGAAGTCCGCCAACCCGCATTGGAGCAGCGTGGCGGATTCTTCCTAGCTCCAAAACCCTGTCAGAAATGAGAGGAGCCCTGTGCTCAGTAGTGGGACATTTATAGGCTGAAACTTTACTTTTTTTTAATTATAGATATGTAAAAAGAGCTAATTTTCGGATTTTACGAGTTGTTTTTTTTTAAAATAATATTTAAATGAAACTAAGTTTACGGATTTTACCGCGTTTAATTTAAAAAAAAAATCCGTAAACTTAGTTTCATTTAAATGAGTAGTGTTCGCGTAAATATAAGAAATCATTAAATAATATTGTTAAAGTTTCATGATTTTTGTATATACGCATATGCCTTGCATTTATATTACGCATAGCTCATACATCAGCTCCTTGCATTTGCTGTATCCAGAGATGTAACGGTTTTATTTTAGATACAAGTATTTGTAACACAGATACAAGATACGGTACAGAATACGTATTTTCATCTATACCTTTACTTCATGTCTTGTGTTAAGATACTTTACTTTAGTATTTTTCAACATGTTAAATAGCTTATCCTGATTTGAAAGGAAAATATAGGATAATGAATAGATCTGAAAACTAAAAATAGACGCTTTAGGGAGCCATGGAGAGGAAATAAAAAATAGGAATATTATTAAATTATTTCAGAGGAGTGTGGTGGCGGCCTAAAAAAATCTACCACCCCATCCCATCCCGTGTCTGTCGTAAAAGTCGACAGAGGGAAAATGTAAACCAGGAGATGGGCAGCAGCATCTTCCTGGAACATCTGAATAATAAACTGCGGTTGCCAACCCGCTTGCCAAACGTGGCAACTATGGCAAAATCCCTCCAAAAGTGAGAGCTACAAACATTTGTGGCTATCTATGGGGGGAGGCCTATGTTCAGCAGTGGACTTGTGATAGGCTGCATTGCTGTATGCAAATCACCAGGCGCAGCTATATTTTTTCTGCTATATTTTTTTCTTACCACATTACTACTTCAATTTTTACCACGTAACACGAAGGTGTTGTGCCACTTAGTCGTACTTTATGCCCTTTGTCAAGTTCCCCTGATGACTTCCAGTGTTTAACGCCTGGGCACTTTCTAATTGGCGGGGCTCTCACTACACTCCCTTCACCTGCTCTGGAGGATTGTTACCCAAACAACCTGCATCGCTACGCCAGACTGCAGCGAATTCATCAGCATTTTTGGCGCCGCTGGCAGCGTGAATTTATTGCTGAGCTGCAACAACATCACAAGTGGAAGACCAGCACCTCTACTGCTAAGATTTGGACGCATTTCGAGACTCTTCCCTGAACCAGATAGAATATCACGCGTCGCCGACGTCCATACTCTGAGAGGATGTGTACGACGCCCCTTGGTTCGCCTCTGCCCTTTGCCAACTGATGAGGAACTGAAGGATTGAAACGCCTATGACTTTCAACGGAGGGGAGGTTATTTACGCGCATCAAATGTTGCTTCTTACTATTTGCTGTATGCAAATCGCCAGGCGCAGCTATAATTTTTCTGCTAATTTTTTTTCTTACCACCTACATTAGTACTTTAATTTTTACCACGTAACACGAATGTATTTTTCCCCTTAAGAAATTTGTCAATCTGCTTAGAAATAAAACACCGACTACAAGAACGATTCTCGAGTTTCATTTACATCTCCTGAAGCTTAAAAAATATATTATGTAATGATTTCTTATATTTACACGAACACTATACGTTTAAATTGACCATACCAATACAAGACTTCAAGACACAGTGAGCTCTTTCTGCGTAGATCGGACCAAGAATGATAATTAAAAGCTGAAGGTACTCCGGGTTAACTATGACATCGGGACATCTGTCACCTCAGTCCCCCCGTGACCATGGGTGCTGTAAAGCACTCGAAACGACGGGTTATAAATAATAAAATTAAACGCGATAAAACCCGTAAAATTAGTTTCATCAATATATTATGCTTATAATATATATCTTACATTGACTTATGTATATATTTTGTATATCATTTATCTATGTAATTGTTCATATTTATTTTTTTAATATTGTTCACTTATGTGTACGTATTTAGTTTAATTTTTTACTTCTTTTTTATTTACTTCCTACAACATCTACCTCATACTGTCTCTGCATTGCCCTTTTGGTAGCTGGACAAAGTCCTCTCCCGAAAAGGGAGGATTTTCCGTAGTCATCACGCTCGGCAAGTGGATTGGTAATCGCTGCCGCCGGTCTGTTAAGTAAAGTAAAAGTAGTGAAGAGAGTTAAAGTAGTGAAGAGAGTATAAGTAGTGAAGAGAGCCGTGGTAGCTCAGGGGCTAGACGCTCGCTTTAAATTTCATAGTACGCGAATCACCTGGGTTCTTTTCCCGGTGCCGGCACCACTAAAATTGTTAATTGCAATTCTAAGCGTCGATTTATCACGTGCTCGGCGGTGAAAGATAACATCGTGAGGAGACCTGCATGTCTGAGGAATAAGGAAGGAAGTGGGGCGGACCCTTCCCGGCTCCAAAAACCCTCTCAGAAATGAGAGGAGGTATGTGCTCAGCAGTGGGACATTTATATGCCGTAACTTTTTTTAGTGAACTATTAAACGTAGCTAACTTGATAGTTTCTTTTTGTTGGTCTCAGGCTGCGGGTGATTGTCGACCTACCGTTCAGTTTGTTATTTTGTTCTGTTTGTGTGACTTTTAAATGGTGTTAATGAATGCATGTAAGTGACATTTTTTTGTCTTAATGAGTAATAAATGTTCTTTAAGCCTAAAAGTTAAAACAAATATTTTATTGCTGCATAAATAACTACAGGTAGTAGGATATCCATGCAGGAATCCGTCTAGGTAGGTATCACCCCAGGGCCAGTTATTCTGCCGTGAAGCGGTGCTGTGCAAGCATTACTGCGTTTCGGTTTGTAGGGCACTGTGAGTTTGCGTAATCACTGGGCATTTCAGACTTAAGCACTGATGTCTCAGGGTGACGGGCGCAGTGTGGTGTCACACAGAAATATTCAGGGTGACACAGAATTTGTTGTGGGCGGACGCTGCACTTACCATCAGGTGAACGTTTTGCTCGTTACATCACAAAAAAAAACTAATTTTGGAAGGAATTTTCCATAGTTGCCACGCTTGACAGGCGGGTTGGCAACCGCAGTTTATTTATTCTGATGCTCCAGGAAGTTGCTGCTGCCCATCTTCTGGTTTACATTTTCCCTCTGTCTACTTTTACGACACCCACGGGATGAGATGTGGTGGTAGATTCCCTTAAGCCGCTACCACACGGATATTTTAAAAAAGTAAAGTAACAGCCTATAAATGTCTCACTGCTGATCCCAAGTGGGGCTACGTTTTAAAAAAAATTAATCTCTTTTCATACTGTGGTCCATTTGACGACTAACGTAATCTTTTCACAGATTAAAAAACTAAAACAGCCATAGTATGTATCATTACATAGACATGAAATAAATGTCTTACAATTGTACATACGAGTACATCAATCTTTACCACGAAATTATCCCTTCAGCTTCTGACAACACGGTAATTTACGATTATATTATGTTAATAAGCCATTATATTTTTTTTTTTAACTAATTTTGGTAACGTTAGTTATGTACGAGTATAATAAAAATTACAATTACTCATTTTAAAAGTACCGGATGAGATGACATCATCATAAATCAAGATTAATGGTTGCCTGTCATAGGAGAAGGTGGAAAAATAACACAACGTAGAGGTTAATATTATGTATTATGTACGTAATAACGGTCGGTGAAAAGGTCGCAAGGTTTTTATTTCGTTTTATTGGAATGGTGACGAATTTCATATCAGTATATAAAAATGAAATATGAAGACATTATTGTTATAATAATGGCTTTTGTATATCAATATAGATCAAGAGAGTTGTGGCTGCTCAGATTGGTACTCAGTTTAAATTTCTTATTACACAAGTGGTCTGGGTTCGACTAGGGCAACACTAGAATATATTATATAGACTTAGCACACGCACAACAATGGAAAACATATTGAATAAACTTGCATGACAAAGAAAGCAACATATCTCGAAGACAGTCCGGCAGAAGAAGAATGTATGTAGATACACACACACACATGCACGCACTTATTCACACACAACAGTTACAATATTATAAAATGAATTTGATAGTATATAATATACATTTTACCACTTAAGTTATTCCTATTTTCTATCTGTACATATTTTGAATATCTGTATAAAGCTATATATTGTCATGCTCAAAAACGATGACGACGATAAAGAACGACTGCGTGGCCAAGTGGCCAGGGTACCTAAGTACTCGTAGTAGGGCAAATACACAAATTGTTGGTTTTTGGGTCTACCTCCGATCTTATCGCATGAACGTTACATCGGGCATCGGTTTGATTGCTGCTGCTTTTAGGCCGGTGCACTGTACGGTAACGCTTTACTAACTAAAGGAGCTCCACCGCATGTTAATCTGATTAGCAACGGCTATAATAGAACTCAATGTCGACTTTCCGGCAACCTCTAGAAGGTACGCGCGTTAATGAGGTTCTGTCGCTGCACGGCGCTAACGCTGTCGGGGTTGCAACAGTGTACGAAAGCGTTCTAGTAGTTTCGAGAGGAACACTGAGTGATTTTTGTAGGTAACAGTTCGGCATAATCCCTTCGTTCCCTAATGCATATTCCTGTAGATTACTGACGTTCATATTTTCTCATCTAGTATGTATAACATATTCTTGTAGATTAGATCCTTTAACTAATGCGTGTTTTTGGTAATGACCCGCCATAGGCCTGCTAAAGGGCTGCGGAGTTCTCTTAAGTAACCGGACTTTATCCAAAGATAACCTAGTGATACCGTCTACTAATGACATTTTACTGTAGCATGAGGTTGTTTAGTTTCGCTAAAAACTAGAAGTGCTCCGTAGTGCTTAGTCTCGTTGGACTTGTCTTGACAAGTACTCCGGTCCTTGTAAAATATCAAATCCACTGCTGGACACAGGCCTCCCAAAAAAATCTTGAAACTAAAATATGTCTTTTTGATTAAAATTTTACAACTACAATAAATAATAATCGAAAATATTACAATGTTAACGCTCTAACGAATAATTAAGGTCGGTCTATGTAAAGGGAATAGTAGTTTTCACACATGTGGTAACTTTATCACGTCAACCGTGAGCATTATTTAGTGTTGAGGCAATTTTCCCATTAGTAACAAATAAACGCTATCAAACTTTACGTTACATTTACGTTCAAATTAAATAATAATGTTGTAAACGAAAATGTTAAAGTCAGTGTGTAGTGTAGGTTTTTATTTCGTTTTATTGGAATGGTGACGAATTTCATATCGGTATATAAATATGAATTTTACTGGTGGTACAATTCCGTTATGCGGGAATCTGTCTAGATAGGCCACCTCAGGCCAGTCATTCTGCCGTGAAGCAGTAGCGTGCAAACATTACTGTGTTTAAGTTTGAAGGGCACTGTGAGCTAGCGTAATCATGGGGCATATGAGACTTAAGAACCTATGTCTCAGGATGATGGGCACAGTGTGGTGTCGCACAGAAATTTTCTAGGTGACACAGCGTTTGTTATGGGCAGACGTTGCACTTTCCATCAGGTGAATAATTTGCTCGTTTCATCACTTTATGAAAAAAAAGCCCCTTCTTAGATAAGAGGATTTAATATATTCAAAAATAAACAATTCGTTACGTACGTTAAACGTTGTTGTGAATCACCGGTCTATGCATTTACAGTCTGACATATAATGTTTAATTTCGATTTAGTATGAAAATTATTTGGTAGACGCACCGACTGTGCGAAGTCGAAACAGATGGATATTAAATGTTATCCAAGCGCTTGGACTAACAAAAAAGTAAAGACGGAGGTGGAGGAATTTAACGCATTGGATATACGAGTATTTGCTGCCTTATCGGCATCGAAAGGTGCTGACTTTTCGCAAAGATTTGCACCTTAAGGTTGTGTGATACTTTGCCGAAAAAGATCAATTGAGTCAAATTTGCTTGTTAAAAACCTATTCTGTAAAATAAGTCTTAAGAAAAGGTGATGATTTGATAAAAGTTTCCAACTTATGGGTTGGCTGGTAGAAAAAAAAAGAGAAAAGCCTTTAAGCCATTAAGTTCGCCCTTTGTTACCTTTTTATTTAAAGGATAAGCAATAAAGATTAAATAAAGAAATGACCTATGCACAATCCACTTTTAATTTCAAGGTCTATTTCGAGTGCAACATTTTCGTGTATCGTAATTCTTAATAATTATTTATCGATTAATTAATAATTCTATATATACTCCGCAGATATTTTACAGTATTTCATACATATTTTTGTTAATTCATATTTCTAATACACCGTGTGACTTGTTTGAGCGTCATCGAAAAAATAGGGAGATTAAATAAAAACTGAACACGGCATTATTAATTTATACCTTTATATAATAAATACTTCTTCGTCTTCGTTACCTAATTAAGATATGTGTAAAATAACCGTGTGAGCTATTTCGCAAACAATCGAAAGTGACGAGATTTTCGTTTCATTTCATTACATCATTTCTTTTCTTTGGTTTTCGTTTCAAAAGCACAGATAGCTAGTTTAAATACTGGGAATTGAGACTAAAGAACTGATGTATCAGGGTGGCGAAATAGAGCCGACAGAAATGTTCTCGGTAACACAGAATTTGTTATGGGACCTTGCACTTACCATCAGGTGAACGATTTGCTCGTCTTGTCACCTTCTTTCATAGAAAAAATCACACGCTAACAATGACATCGATAATGTGTATATGCAAGGCGCTCTGTGGTTAACCTTAATACTTGTTCCCCGAAGCCTCTACCGATATTCTCCCGCTCTTTGCGAAAGCTTAGCGGCGTACAATAAAGATGTTTAACCTATTTTTTTCCATAATTTTTGTGTTTTCGTAAGCCAACGTTATTATTTGTAAAGTTTGTATGAGATGAAACAATACGGAAAGGTCTTTTCTCATTCAAAACAATACTTTTCTCGTAAAAAGTTCAAAAAACTCACACACGCAACACTACACTTGCTAATGATATGTACTTCACTTCATCATTTCAGCCTATCACTAGTCCACTGCTGAACATAGGTCTCCCTCATAGATTGCCACGAAAGTTTGTAATTCTCATTTTGGGGGATTTTGCCGTAGTTGCAACTCTTGGCAGTTGGATTGGCAACCGCAGTTTATTTATTCAGATGTTCCAGAAAGATGCTGCTACCCATCCCCTGGTTTTGATTCTCCCTATGTCGACTTTTACGACACCCAAGGGATGAGATGGGTGGTAGATTTTCTTAAGCCGCTACCACACGGCGGTACTTGAGTTCACTAAACTCACTTTTATGAATTTATGTTATCGAACTAACCATAACTCAGCCAGAAGATCCGATTCCTTTTTCACAATTTGTATACAGCGACGAAAAAGTCAAAAATGTTCAAAGCGTCAGCCGAGACAATACTTGTGAAAGACCTGGATCGGGTAATAATATTTTCTTTTAATCTAAAGATGTAGAAGCCATTTTATCAATTAGGATAAATGTCTAGCCGTGTGGTGACGGCTTCTTCCACCCCATCTCATCCTGTGGGTGTCGTTAAAGTCGACAGAGGGAAAATAAAAACCAGAAGATGGGCAGCAGCATCTTCCTGAAACATCTGAATATTTATTCACTGCATTTGACAATCCGCTTGCCAAATGTGGCGGCCATGGAAAAATTCCCCCAAAATGAGAGCTGCAAACTTTTGTGGCAATCTATGGGGAGGCCTATGTTTAGCAGTGGAGAAGTCAGCGGCTGAAATGATGATGATGATAAAGCGACTGGCTTCGGCAGTATAGGTCTTTAGTTGGGTTGCCAAAAATATTGGAGCGTATTCCGCGTCCGAGTGTATGTGCATGTGATTTTTTTGTCTCCAAAACGCAACCTCGGTGCACGACAAATCCTAGTGTAGATTCTTACGGCATTATCATATTTGACAACCGCGTCGTCTAGTGGTCAGAGTACTTGACTTCTGCGCTGCGGGTCCTGGGTTCGAATTCCCAGGCGGACCCAACATTTTTTCCGGTCTGGTTCTGCTGTGCATGTGAAATTTATGTTTTGTAAAAGGCACAGGAGAAAAAGTAAAAGGCTTCGTTTTTAAAAAAATCATAACCCGCGCAATTTTTCTGAACTCAACACCCTGGTTTTTACTGGCTATTATTCTTCTTATGATGTTTTACATATCCATGATATAGACTAAAAATAAATTTGTATGATATCTTTTTAATATAATACTAGTGTTTAAAATTAACAACAGACTTTTAGCACAACATATCTTTATGTTTTATAACGAAAAAGAGAAAATATCTGCGTATTTTGTTTTTAAACAAAAGTTCACATTATTAGCTTTTGTGTGAAGTTTTTCTTGAGTAAAGCTAAAAGCATACGAAGCTTAATTAAAAAGCAATTTGGTAGAACTTTCGTTTCTAATTGTTCGTTTCAACTAAGTACTGCTTGATAGCCGTGGTAGCTCAGGGGCTAGGTGTTCGCTTGAAATTTCATAATACGCGAGTCACCTAGGTTCAATACCCGGTGCCGGCACCACTAAAATTGTTAATTGCAATTTTAAGTGCTGTTTTACCACGTGCTCGGCGGTGAAGGAAAACATCGTGAGGAAACCTGCATATCTGAGAAATAAAAAATATTTCGAAGACATGTGAATTCCGCCAACCCGCATATGAGCAGCGTGGCGGATTCTTCCCGGCTCCAAAACCCTCTCAGAAATGAGAGGAAGCCTGTGCTCAGCAGTGAGACATTTATAGGCTGTTACTTTACTTTACTTTTTACTGCTTGGTAGCTCAAGCCGGGCGCTCACCCTTAATGTTGTAGTACGCGAGTGACCCGAGTTCGATCCCCAGTGTCTATTTAATACTCTTTACTGCGACTTTTTATTTACTGCATAGCCATCACTGTTTACTAGTGACAACAAGCAATGGATCGAATCAGACGACGTGATGTAATTTCTCGAACATTTTAATATGACGTATAAAAGTCTACCGATATTAACGCTGTCCTTGGAAAATATCGTGTTATATTTACAACACAATGATTCTCGCAAACCAACTAATTTAGTATATTGTTTTTGGTGGTAGGATTATTTTATTATATATTTTTTGGTGGTAGGATTCCTATGCAGGAATCCGTCTAGGTAGGTACCACCCCAGTGCCAGTTTTTCTGCCGTGAAGCAATGGTGTGCAAACATTACTGCGTTTCGGTTTGAAGGGCACTGTGAGCTAGCGTAATCACTGGATATATGAGACTTAAGAACTTATGTCTCAGGGTGATGGGCGCAGTGTGATGTCACATAGAAATGTTCTGATTACACAGCATTTGTTATGGACAGACGTTGCACTTACCATCAGGTGAACGTTTCGCTCGTTTCGTCACTTTCTTAAATAAAAAAATAAAAATAAAAAAAAACTACCACTAGGTAATATTCACTGTGTAAGTCGAGGACACGTCACGTGTTTCGTCCCAAAACGAGGCATTATCATGTGTCATAGACTCTACGACAGATAACCGCCGAGTAAGCCGGCTTGTACCGCGACAGTAACTGATTCATGGGTGCTATATACACATAAGAAATACAATGAAAAAGTGTGTCATATGTAGAAATATTTACATTACATATCGCAAAAACTTTTTCATCCTTCTACTAGGTATGTACATAAGTAAGTGATATGATCCGGAGACAACATTCAATTTTTCCAATTTCTAACTAAGAGGACACCTAAAGAAAAGCAAGACACATTATATATCAGCATCCGAAGAACAACAGTTTGTGTGCCAGTAAAAGTAAAGTGAAGTAACAGCCTATAAATGTCCCACTGCCAAGCACAGGCCTACTCTCATTTGTGAGAGGGTTTTGGAGCGGGGAATAGTCCGCCACGCTGCTCCAATGCGGGTTGGCGGACTTCACATGTCCTCGAAATATTTCTATTCCTCGGATATGCAGGTTTCCTCACGATGTTTTCCTTCACCGCTGACCACGTGGTAAATCAGCACTTAAAATTTTAGAACAATTTTAGAGGTGCTGGCACCGGGGATCGAACACAGGTTACTCGCGAATTATGAAGTTAAAGGCGGGCACCCGGCCTCTGAGCTATCAGTAATGGCCCGCTATTTTGCAACGAAAAATATAAATCGTTTCGGCGATGGCGATGGTTAAAATATTGAATAAAAACATTTTCAAGCTGTACCGCGCTCTTTGTGCGCAATTTTACGCTGTATATAACCTACTATAGTTAAGATCTGGTAGATCGTAAATGTAGGTTTAGTTCGCGCACTGGCTTAGTAATTCCCCTCCAATGGGTTATAGCCCTGTTTGGTGCATATTCATATATAATGAACAAACAACTAATACATCATTATTTAATTAAAATAAGAATGACAGTAATTACACAACTTGCGATAAAAAACACTCAATAAACTTTTCATACAGTTAATAACATTTTAACATATATCAATAAAACACATCTAATCCTCGTTACGGGAACTACTGCGTTTAATTAACGTCGGCTTGACCTACTTTATTATCTCACTGAACGGTAAAATGGAACCCTTCTGTCAGACCAAGGGTCATTGCTAATTGTTGTTTAAATTTCTTGTGGCTTCAAACAATTCACATTATAAAAAGTTTATTTGCAAAAAGGTCTATCAGTCGCCGATCAGAAAAGTTATTCCAAACTGATTATCAACCATATTTAATAGAAATAATGTGGAATCCGTCTAGGTAGGTACCACCCCAGGGCCAGTTATTCTACCGTGAAGCAGTAGTGTGGAAGCATTACTGTGTTTCGGTTTGAAGGGCACTGTGAGCTAGCGTAATCACTGGGCATTTGAGACTTGAGAACTGATGTCTCACGGTGACGTGCGCAGTGTCGTGTCACACAGAAATATTCTGGGTGACACAGCATTTGTTGTGGGCGGACGTTGCACTTACCATCAGGTGAACGTTTTGCTCGTTTCGTCACTTTATACAATAAAAAAAAAAACATTCAGCAAACTATAAAAAAAGCTATGCCAGATGTTTGCTGCGAGATAGAATCCGTAACGATAATTTGTGGAGCAGAACTAACGTAACCGACATACCCTGAAGGATCAGCAAGCTGCAGTGCCATAGGCAGGTCATATGTTTTACAGGTGGTAGGATTCTTATGCAGGAATCTATCTAGGTAGGTACCACCACAGGGACAGTTATTCTGTCGTGAAGAAGTAGTGTGCAAACATTACCGTGTTTCGGTCTGAAGGGCATTGTGAGCTAGCGTAATCACTGGACATATGAGACTTAAGATCTGATCTCTCAGGGTGACGAGCGCATTGTGGTGTCACACAGAATTTTTTAGGTGACACATTTGTTATGGGCATATATTGCACTTACCATTATGTGAATGTCTTGCTCGGTTCGTCACCAGATCAAATAAAAAAAATATATACCTCGAAGAACCGATTACTTTTAGGGCGGAAAGGTTCTTGAGTACCTCGTAACCTCGTACCGGCAACCACAGTATAGGGTTACCATTCACTAGATGAACGACGACCTGTTCGGTTTTGCACGAAGTCGATGCAAGACTGCGTTTTTCGGGTATCTATTGGGGAGGCCAATTTTCAGCAGTGAACTTGTGATGGGCTGGAATGATGTTGATGGTGTGGCCGAGTGGAAAAACGCCACCATTTCCTCATCATGTGGATAAACTTGATTAATGGACATTTTATAGATAAACCTGTCTGCCAAGCGTGGCAACTATGGCAAATTACCCCCCAAAATAAGAGCTTCAAACTTATGTGGCAATCAATGGGGGAAAAGTTCCGGAAAAATCGCAGATTCCATAAAGTGGTTGTGCGTGGCAGAAAATTCTGCGATTAACTCACTGTGGTGGAAACCCAACCATTAAGATAGTGACAATGGAATTTTGAGTTGTGCCGCACCGTGATGGTAAAATTCAGGGGCTGGCATTAATCCGAACTATTCCTCGAAACACTCCCCTTGATAGATCCTGTAAAAAATGCAAAGAGATGCAACATCTCTTCGCACGGCCAGTGGATCAAGCCGATCAGAAAGAACATGGTCGTCGACCAGTCGAGCCGCTCTTCGTTGAATGTAATTTTTCACATCAATTTTCGCCCAGTTCCAGGCGTCATATGAAATTTTGCTCATGTATTAAATACCGATGACAATACAATAATTTCATAACTATGACCTGGTGTTCTTTGCTTTCTAAAACATTTTATAGTATTTTTTTAAATTAAGATAATAAAGGTTTTTGGAAAAATTTACGTGCTTAATATTTTTGAATTATATTTGCATATTAGAATATTTTTGGTTCCTTTTTTTTGTAATCAATTGCGACGAAGCCGTTGCTTAGCGGTTAGCTGTCAGAATATCCTGCGCAGATGACACTTTTAGTTTGTTAACCTGAATACGTCACCGTGTTTGAAATAAACGAGGACGACGTTATACATTCTCTTATTTTTTTACAAGGAGCGTTTTTCTATTACACGGCCTGACACCGGCATGTCGACGGCTTAATATGGAGGATGGAGGTAAATTTTGTTTAAAGTTATGTGGAAGCGTTTTTCTACTGGACAGCTTCAGCCGTCCGGGAAAACTGCATATGTATTGCGTATATATCTAAACAGTAATAGTGTGAGAGTAACAATAATAGCGTTGTATGGGGAAACGCGGAAAAGCCGCCGGCATCGAGCCGTGCCATCGTCGCCGTCGTCGCCGTGCCGGTGTCGGACGGGTAATGGAAAAGCACCCAATCTCAAACGTTTCTAAGTGAGAGACGATAAGGTATAAAAAATAATATTAGTTTAGAAATGCATCGACAATAGAAAAATTAATTTTAACTTCATATAAATAGTGGCGAAAATTGAGCATATTACTCACTAAATTGGAAATTGTCCAAGTTGCTCGAAGATACCTTTGTTTTTCCTTAATTAAACTGTCTGTAGTTATATCGCTTTGCTCCTTACGGAGCACGGAGAAACGATTTCGGCCCTCTGGGCCTCCTTATTGTGGCAATCTGCGCCGTTTGTGAACACAAACGTGTCAATGGATTTGTCTTTTCAGCCGGAGTGGTTGTGGGCCATTTGACTGGCCGGGCGATGTGGTGTGTATGTTTCCTTTTGTAGAGACTGTCTTTTTCAAGCCGCGCTCTACGAGGTACTAGATGGCCGGGAGACCCCTTGTGAGGAGGCCCAGCTATACCAGCGAACGGTGGCGACTTCTTATAGCTTCATGGCTGATTGGTGAGGCCCCTGGGGACTGCTAAGGCATCAGGAGGTCGCGCGATAGAGGCGCTAAGCCTTTTATGTGCGCCATCTCCGAGTCATCGGCTCTCTGGAACATGTTCCTGGCGAGCCGTCTGGCGAAGTCTTCGAGACTCTCGATGTTGAGGTCTCTGTGGATGGTGGCGTTCCTCACGTATATCAACTATGGCAAAATCCCCCCAAAATGAGAGCTACAAACTTTTGTCGCAATCTATGGGGGATGCCTATGTTGAGCAGTGGACTAGGACTGAGATGATGATGATGAATGATGACACAGGGTTTGTTATGTGCAGACGTTGCACTTAGCATCATATGAACGTTTTGATCGTTTCATCACTTTTAATTTAAATAAACTTATCCTCGCGATGTTTCTTTTCTTAATTTCTGGTATATCAACACATTCAATTAATGATTGAAAAAAAGATTTTTTTTAAGAAGTTTTATGAAATTAAAGTCGAGCGGCCCCGGACCCTGAACTACCACGGTTCTGTACTGAGATAATACCAGGGAAGCAATCACGTTTACGGAAGCAATGACAGTAATGTATAACTGCGATTTTGAAACGTCCAACTCCACTGAACACTTAATTTCAAAGCGTAGCGTTTTTAGGGTTCCGAAGTGGAAACGGAACTTTTATAATTACGGGTGCCGATAGGTGTCCAGCAGAGTAGAATAGAACCTATCTCTTTCCTACCGAAGCGTCGTTAAAGGCGATAAAGGTATTGTACGGACTGTCTGTACTCGTGCAGAATAACACCACAATACAATGCTGTCATTGCTCATGAGAACGGAACATCTTATTCCGTTTTTTTTGACTCGTACCAAAAAGCCACGAAGTGGTTCGCCACCCGTCACGTCTCGTTTTCCGCCGGGGAAAAGTGGGCTCGTGACTGTATGTATTAATGTATGTATAATTTCGTCTTGTCCGTCTGTCTCAGCAATTTATATGGAGACTATTGGCAATATATAGAAGAAAATTTGAAAGAAGGAGTTCTTACAAAGCTCTATGCAAGTGTTGTAAAACTACAAAAAAATCAATGCGCGTAACCATGTGAGGTATCGTTGGATAGGTCTTCAAAAAACACATACAGATGTTTTAGAATAACTATTTTATTTAACGTAATAGTTTTTGAAATATGCGCTTTTAATTAGTTAAAAGTGTGCTCCACTCCCTCTCTAACTTTTCATCAATGCAGTTGATCATTTTAAAAAAAAGTGACAGAACACAAAAAATACTTTCAACGAAGATTGGTTTGAATAAGACATGTCGTCTCGGGATATTTTCGGTTACAAGTTATTCCACACAGCGGGACCCTCCACTGTGCATGGTCCAAACCGCACTTGACTTTTTTTTTTATGTTTTTAAATTAAACTCGTACTGTGTACGTACTCATTTCGTATTTCTGAGATCTCAATCACACGTTATTATAATGTTAATATATGAACTGAAAGGTGTGTAAATTAACGCTGTATTTATCTAGACATTAATATGCGAACAGGAAACTTTGTACCCCTAGCCTAGTTTAAAATAATAACTTTTTTTATACAGCCCGTTGTTTTCTTATCTCACCACTGAACCATCGGGGTCTACACGGAGCAACATGAGATTTGTCATAGTAAAAGTTTTTATGGAGAAGGTGTGGAGAATGTTAAATTTTATCTATAATATGTGTTACAAATAAATTAAATTCAATAAAAAAAAGTTATTGAGTTACGGTCGAATTTTGATCGTCGGGCGACGACTAGTTTAAATAATTTTAAAAAAATTTAGTGGCCGTGTGGTGACCGCGTTAAAGAACACTCCGCCCCATTTAATACCATGAGTGTCGTAAAAGTAAAATAATGGAAGTACCCGGTGGTAGGATTCCTATGTAGGAATCCATCTAGTTAGGTCAACAGTGGCAGTTATTCCGCCGTGAAGCAATAGTGAGTGTTGAGTGTGAACGAACCTGAAAGCTAGTGTAAAGATTATTAACGCAAGAATTATTAATTTTATGTATGCACCTTGATATTTTTTTATTGTATAAAGTGATTAAACGAGTAAAACGTTCACCTGATGGTAAGTGCAACGTCTGCCCATAACAAATGCAGTGTCACCCAGAACATTTCGGTGTGACACCTCACTGTGCCCATCACCTTGAGACATCAGTTCTTAAGTCTCATACGCCCAGTGATTACAATAGCTCACAGTGCCCTTCAAACCGAAACACAGTAATGTTTGCAAACTACTGCTTCACTGCAGAATAACTGGCCCTGGGGTGGTACCTACATAGACGGATTACTACATACAAATCCTACTAAAAATAAAGAAGCGTGACCTTTTAAGGAGATAAGTGCAACGTGTGACCATATCCACACTGCGCCTGTCCTTTTGAGACATCAGTTCTTAAGTCTCAGTCTAGTAACCACACTAGCCGTCAGCACCCTTCAGACAGAGAAACCGTAATGTTTGTACACTACTACTTCACGCCAGAATAACTGCGGTGGTATCTAGCTAGATGATTCCTGAAAAGGAATCGTACCACAAGACATCAAACCAGAACACTTACACTACCATTTAGTAGCATATTATATGGCACCGCGCTGGTATTATCCTAGGTGGACATCTGAACAGATTTTTTTAAGTTTAAAAATTTACACTAGACATAAGCCCACGCAGTTTTTATAACCGAGTTTACGAAGTTGCGTTACTAAAGTATACGTGACGGGCGGTATAAGATATTTTGAATAATTTTTGATGTTTTTGAAATCAACATTTGTTTAAAACACGAGTTAGGACTGACATTAGCGGTCCACCCAATATGCATACTGTTAGTGATATAACTTAATAACTTTGTCGGCGGGGTTGCTTTGTATTCGAAGGAAAGCAAAGCATTCGATTAAGTCTTTTTATAGGAGGAAGTGACGAGACAAGCGAAACGTTCACCTGATGTTAAGTGCAACGTCTGCACAAATGCTGTGCCCAGAACATTTTCGTGTCGCACGACACTGCGCCAGTCACCTAGAGACATCAGTTTAGTCTCATTTGTCCAGTAACTACACAAGCTCTCTCGATTCTCGATCTCGATACACAGTGGTGTTTGCACACTACTGCTTCAAGGCACAATAATATAACATAATAATATAATATAATACCTGCACTGTGCCACCGTACATACCAAGAATTATTTCTGCATAGAATTCTTACCACCAGTAAGACTTGTTAGCCTACTGTATTTTAACGGTATTTTTGGTGGTATGATTTATGTGCAGGCACGTAGACATAGTGAATACTTGTGTTATACATATGATAAATTACTTAAGTTCTTTTAAAATCGGATATAAAAAATTGTCAAATAGAATAATTATTTAAACTGTTTGTTTTGCTTTTTTGGAATTTATCCTAATATTAAAGAACCTACCACCACCCAATCACATCCCGTGGGTGTCGTATAAGTCGACAAAGGAAAATTGAAAACCAGGAGATGGGCAGCAGCTTCTTCCTGGAACATCTGAATAAATAAACTGCGGTTGCCAACGCGCCCGCCAAGCGTGGCAACTATGGCAAAATCCCTCCAAAATGATAGCTACAAACTTTAGTGGCTATCTATGGGGAAGGCCTATGTTCAGCAGTGGACTTGTGGTAGGCTGAAACGACGACGACGACGACGAAGAATTTGAATTATTCTCACAAATTTGTGCGGCAATGTCATTGAGCGTGGTCAATTTTCCTACCTACCTCATTATAGTCAATTTGGTTACATAACAGATTTTAATTTTTTTTAATTTGTTTAAGAAAGTCACAAGACGAGCAAAACGTTCACCTGATGGTAAGTGCAACGTCTGCCCATA
Organism: Luehdorfia chinensis; assembly: GCA_019845155.1. NCBI lineage: Eukaryota > Metazoa > Arthropoda > Insecta > Lepidoptera > Papilionidae > Luehdorfia > Luehdorfia chinensis. The sequence continues at coordinate 153,458 of JAHVAK010000473.1, forward strand.
ACAGATGCTGTGTTACTCAGAATATTTCTGTGTAGCACCACACTGCACCTGTCACCCTAAGGCACAAGTTCTTAAGGCTCATATGCCCAGTGATTACACTAGCTCATAGAGCCCTTTAGACCGAAACACAGTAATGTTGTCACACTACTGCTTCACGGCAGAATAACTGGCCCTGGTGTGGTACATACCTAGATGAAATCCTGCATAGGACTCCTAGCAACAGTATAATCATACTGATAACAAATTCATCATTATCTTCAGACAAATGTCCTTCTTCTTCGTCCGTCCACTGCAGTTATTCTGCCGTCAAGCAATGACACTTATAACTAGCGTAATTATGCAATGGCCATATGAGACTTAAGAACTGAAGTCTCAGGATGATGAGCGCAGTGTGGTGCTAAAAAGAAGTATCCTGGGTGACACGTATGTTTTTACATTTTTGGTTATCCTGGGTGAAATGTATGGCAGACGTTACCCTTACCTCTTTTTTTTTACCCTTACTTATTTCCATAAACAAACGTAAGGTCGTGCTAGATAACGGCCTAAGGCGAGGCCTTTGGAAAGTTACGAGTAGCTCAAAACTTCGACGTCCAGAAATTTATTAGTATTGCAAAAAAACATTGTGAAATGAGAAAAAAAAACACTTATTAACTTCATGGTCTGTAGAATTTCATTAAAGGTTGACCGTTATAAAATAAATGTCATTGGAAATATAATATTTCCTACCTTTTGCTCTTTAAATAGAAAATTCCTTTCCATTCGCTATTACTTCCTGCTTGTGCTATTCCGTCCGTCACTGCAGGTGACTACAAAGAACTGTAATAAAGTTCACCTTCCAGTCTTTTCCATTTAATTTAGTCTTTGTTCAATAAAATGATATAGTTTTTAAGGACACTGAAAATCCAAAAAAAAAATAAGAAATGAACTTTGACACGGCGTTGACGATGAAGACAAATTGCCATGAAGTCTATATTGCATAAAACTTTCAATATTATTTATTTGACGCATGCTTCTTTCCCTGCATTTCATAACTAATTGAAGAAGGCAGAAAGATTTCCAATCCAGATTTTAAAGATATCATAAAATTAAAACATATCTTTTACTTTATTTCCTTCATCGGCAAAATTGTCTATTCATTTAAAATTCACTTATTTTTCTGACGTCATTGATCTACGAAAGAATTAAACAGGTCAGTTTCCGCAAATGTAATGACGATATCTTTGTGCTTACAATAAAGAAATGAAAATACCCATGATTTGTATTAATTACGATTTAGGTATATTTTCTATTTTATCTTTAGTATGATCAATAACTTCGCACGTTCAGTTGCATAAGTCTTGAGAATTATTCGTAGGAAAGAAAGAAAATAGCTTTATCCGTTGCTACGCTCCATGTAAAACCCTTATTTGAAAAAAAATTTGAATGTAATTTTTTTTTAAAACAGATGCCCCACAGTGGGATTTCTCCTGTGCCGTGGGTACGTTTTACAGACATAAATTCCACATGCAAAAACCATCCAGACCCGGAACAACTATCTGTAGGCCATACAAATATTTGTCCCGTGCGGGGATCGAACCCGCGACCAGCAGCGCAGAAGCCAAAAGCTTTAGCCACTGCGCCAACCGAGCCTACGAACATCTGGCAGGCAGTTGTTATAAACGAGTACTAGTATTATTATCATTATGAACACAGCCGATCTTCAGTTAACTGCTGAAGCCTCTCCAATACATTGACACATAGTACAAGGTCGTCTTACACTGCAGTTACCGATGGGAGATTGTACTCCAGAAACTTTCTTGGCCATCTGCGATTCATTCTACGAGCTATGTTCAAGGTCTGCTGCGGATATCATCATTGTAGAATCTATCTTGAGAAACATCAAGCGTAGCCCATTTATTGGACCTACAGTCAATGTCCAGGTCGCTGTTTCGTATGTCATCAGTAATAACACGCACTGGTTATTATACTCTACCGTTATTTACAAGTAGTACGTTTAACACATATTTCTGCATAATTATATAATACAACTAGCTGATACCTGTGACTTTGTCCGCGTGGATATAGGTTTTTTTTTACTTACTTACTTTATTTTCCGGGATAAAAAGTATCCCATGTCCGTCTCCAGGGTGGAAGCTATCTCAGTGCCAAATATCGTAAAGATCGGTTAAGCTGTTGAGACGTGAAAAGGTAAAAAACAGACAGAGGGACAGGGAGAGTTACTTTCGCATTTATTATATATATATATATATATATATATATATATATATATATATATAAGTATGGATTGAAGTGTGAGCCGTGGTAGCTCAGGGGCTAGGCGCTCGCTTTAAATTTCATAGTAAGGGAGTGACCTGGGTTCGATTCCCGGTGCCGACACCACTAAAATTGTTAATTGCAATTTTAAGTGCTGATTTACCACGTTCTCGGTGGTGAAGGAAAACATCGTGAGGAAACCTGCATGTCTGAGGAATAAAAAATATTTCGAAGACATGTGAAGTCCGCCAACCCGCATTGGAGCAGCGTGGCGGATTCTTCCTAGCTCCAAAACCCTCTCAGAAATGAGAGGAGGCCTGTGCTCAGTAGTGGGACATTTATAGGCTGAAACTTTACTTTACTTTACTTTATGGATTGATACAATACAATCCAACTGTGTTGCACAGCGTTCGGGAAACTGCGTCACCTCTTCTCGTCGAGTATACCTCAATATCTCAAAACGAGTCCCCAACCAGTGCGTGTTGCCAGTAATGACATACGAAACCGAGACATGGTCCTTCGCTGCAGGCATGAGGAAGCTCAGAGTCGCTCAGCGATCTATGGAAAGGACTATGAAAATAATAAGGAGTTTATCTGCGAGATAAGATCCTTAACAAGGATCCCCCTCCCCCACACTAGTTGAAGCGACGACCTGCATGATTTAGCGGGAAGTCGGTGGATGCGAGTGGATCGGGACCGAATTTTGTGAATATCTATGAGGAGGCCTTTGTTCAACTGTAGACTAATGATAGGTTGAAATAATAAGGTTCAATTTAAATGAACAGAAAAAAAATATTACATTGGTAACAGTAGACTGTAACAAAAATAAACTAGGAAGTATTTTTCACCCTATTTTTCTAACGATCTGCTTATCATCATCATTATCCTTTCAGCCTGTTAAAAGTCCAATGCTGAACATAGGCCTCCCCCATAGATTGTCACAAAAGTTTGTAGCCTACATTTTGGGAGGATTTTGCCTTAGTTTTTGGGAGGATATTGGCAAAAATGGAAGTTGCTGCTGTCCATTTTCTAGATTTAATTCTACATTTGTCAGCTATTACGACTCCCAGGGGATGAGATGGGGTGGTAGATTCTCTATTGTGCCACCACAAGGCATCTGCTTGTCAGCTCCTTTTAACTAAAACAAAGAAAAACAACGCGTTATAAAAGTTAAGACGCTCGAGGTTTTGTAGATAAATTATTTCTTCTTGCCAATAAAATGATAAAATTCAATTTGGTTTCTATATGTGAATAAAAAAATATTATTGATTGTGATTTTTTTCTCTTTTTTTTTACCTGAGATCCATGACATGCTCGACTCGATTTTCTATGTCACTGTTATTGAGAAATTTCACACCAGGCTTCAAGTTACGTTACGGCAAGATTACATGCATATTGTATGGTAAGCCTGCTTAGATGTTGGGGGCATTTCTGGCTATTCAAAATTGTCTTGTATTAATTGTAAGTAGGCAACCAAGACAAATTTAAAGTTTCCAAATTATTATTGCAGACTATGCGTAAAGAGTAGTTATCGTCGTACTAAAGGTAAGTCGAAGTAACTTGTAATACACTATTCTTTTTATTTCTTTAAAGCGAAAACTGACGAGACAAAATATCGTTCACGTGGCGGTAATTGTGACTTCTATCCATAACAAATGTTATATCACCTGAAACATTTCTGTATTACTTCTTAAGTCACATATTCCCAGTAGTAACACCAGCTATCTGGAGACCTATTGGTTCAGCCGTGAGACACGCACATTGCCACTGCCTTTGTATTACGAGTATATTCTTTTTTTTTTTCATTTCTTATCTTAATTTTTTTTTTCATGATTGTATTTTCTTTTTTAATTAGTATGTGTTTCTATTGTGTATGATTTTACTTGTTGCGCGTGAGCGTTGCCTTTTTGTGCTGTACTAATAATAATAATAAATGCCTTTTCTATCAGTACCTATCAGACTGAAAAACAATAATGACACACACTGCTTGCTTGCTTGCTGCTTGACGGTATAATAACTGCCCCTGCGGTGGTGGTAGGTAAAACCTACTTAATTGGATTTCTGCAAAGGAATCCTACCAACAGACGAGTTTATCATGACGCTTAAAAAAAGTTAAACGTGTTAAAAAATACAAGAATTTTACGACGTGTTACATTTTAAGACGATCTCATCTTCACTAATTTTCCTTTGAATCGCATTACTGATTTTTTGCCGTTTCTAAATTACCACGATTGCGTCCGAGATACCTGCTTCCAATTAGCAGATTTCTTACTCTCATTTTGCTTTCTTTATTTCCGGCAATTAAGATTTTATTGTAGATGCTCTTTAAGTGTTCTTAACAAAAAAGACTTGTTAAGAACACGCAAATTTAACAGTGGACAATTCGTATTTAGAACCTATTACAATTTATTCATGATTTTTTTTTTTGTTTTATAGCAGTATTTGGGAAGTGGACAAAGAAAAAAAAATTTTTTTTTGACACGTTTGACTCAAGCATAAATAAATATATAAACTCCTAACTAACTTCCGAATTCGGTCTTAGTCGCGTTCGCTGTGATTGACATTGCTTATGCGATATCGAATATCTTGAGAAATCGTGTGTACGCGGCGTGATTGTTGACTGTTGCGCGCCGCTCTCCACGGCGGTCGCGCGTGATGTTAAAGCTACTAACTTTGGGTACAATGTTAGCTGGATCATGACTGACCATATCGTCTAATATATATCTGTCGAAGCTGAAGACCCAGGGTTATTTTTTTGGGGAACAGTACTACTGTCCCCATTTGACAATGGCTCAGTTGTACTGTCCTTCTCTTGATCCATTGCAAAGAAACGCCTTAATTTATCACTTACAAATGATTTATTTGTTACAGATTTATATTTCTCACAATAGTTTACAATTTATTTAAAGTAATACGCTTAACAAACGCTTGACAAATACACAACCTTTACTGGCAAACTCTAAAAACACAAGTTAACTAGGTTGTCGTTAACACCCCTTTTTATATTACTATTGTACAGGCCAAGCAGCCAAAAATATCACCACTCAATATCAATCTTAACATAATTCACAACACTGGTAACGCATAGAATGAAGTGTGTCTGACGATAGATTTATAAAAGTTAGCGATATAGGGCACCCCATAAATTTCGATAACCAAATGCTGGTGTGACAAAATAATTTAACGAGGTGACGAAGGAATTAAGATTACGTTGTTCAGTGGGCACTTACACAGCGAAACCTCAAGTGGCCGATACAAGCCTCTTAAACAAAAACTTTTAACTTTTAACAAAATGAAAGATTTACAAATAAATAATACTCGTGTGATAAAATAATTTAAAAGGCGACGAAGTAGTTAAGATTACGTTGGTAAGGAGCGCTTTCTCAGCGACACCTCTTAACAAAAGTGGCCAAAACAAGGCGGTTATTGTAAACTGTTAAATGATTTAAATACAAAGGAATTCTTATAGGTTAAAAATATTTAAATGGTGATGAAGGAATTGACCACGTCGGTTGAGAGTGCTCTCACGGCGACACGGCCATTCTGATCGGCGGTGCGCGCTCTGCACCTGCCGTTCTTCATTGTCTTGATTGTCGTTGCCTGAAGAAAATACATTTGTTTTTTTGTAGATATTGACCACGTTTAGTGACTATATTAAGTTGAAAGTTGTAGCTTTGACTTTTATAGTTTTTTTTTGTAGATATTGACCACGTTTAGCGACCATATTAACTTTCAAAGTTGTAGCTTTGACTTTTATAGAATACTCGTTAGTTGTAGTTTGTAGGTAAATTAGGAATAAATACACATGTACTTTTGTAATGTTTAAGTGTCATTCTCACGTGACGGCAATGCTCTGTGATAGACACAAAGGCTTTGATTTGACGGAATATCAAGGATGGGATCAAGAACACCGCTCTGTGGTAGACACAAAGTCTTTGATTTGAGGGAGAACAAGGTAAAAGGAGTTTAGGACCATTGCTCCGTGGCAGGCACGAAGTCTCTTAATTTGACGGGAAATAGGGAACCGGGTTCTGGGCGGTCTTGTACGCCGTGGCCCAGCAGGATAACATGAGAGTAATAATTATTGCCTCCACGGCTTGTTGTGTTTGTTGTGATACATAGGAATACTTCATGTATTAATGTGGGCCTCCACGGCCTTTAAATGTTATAAATAATTTGTGCGATAAATTTTAGGTTTCGAGGATCGAATAAGTTGAATACTGCTCACCGTTATGTTAGTTGTCATCAGCTTGGGTCGAAGGTCCAGGACCGCTTTCTTCCGGATAGCAGTCTATAGTCTGTTGGTTGGAAGACTGCAAGCCGCTCGGTAGAAAAGAATCACCGGAATTGCCGTCGTTCGGTGAAGCATCGGCGGGCTGGTTGTCTTCCAGTGACACGGCTGCCTGTTCGCCCGGCTGCGGTGCTCGGCGCAGTTGGTCATGAGCAACTTTACGTGGACGCCCACGTCCCATTACTGGCTTAATGAGGTAGCGATCATTATTGAGTACCTTGTATATTTCATACGGTGCACTGAATTTTAAATCCAAAGATGTTTGGTTTCTTGGGTTATTTTTAACTAAAACGAATTCACCTCTTTGAAATTTGAATATTTTTGCTTTTTTAGAATCAAACCTTTGTTTTTCTTTAACTGCCGCATCGGTCATTCTGCGCTGAACATGTTTTTCCAATGCCTCATAGTCGATAGACATGTCATTTAGTTGAACTAAGTTTAACAGTTCTGGAGGTACACAATGCTGGCGTTTTGTAAGTAGTGTAAGTGGGGCGACACCCGTGGTTCTATGTATTGTGCAATTAAGTGCGAGTTGAAGGCTGTCTAGCGCAGTATGCCAGTTGATGGTTTCGTAATTCTTTATCATCGTTAGTGCATTTTTGAGTGTGCCCATTACCCTTTCAACTTGACCGTTGGCTCTACTTACGCCAGGGGCTATGGAATGGATCTCTAAGCCGTACCTATCGCAAAAGATCTTAAATTCGCCCAGAAACTCGCGCCCACCGTCGACCACAATAAATTTCGGAGTGCCAAACAAATGAATAACTTGTTTAAGTGCAGCAAGTGTACTATGCGGGCTTTTATTGTTAGCATGGTGCAACAGTACATATTTTGTGTAAGCGTCTATTGTAACAATCACATATTCTTGATCCGTCGAAGTACCTAATTTACCAGATATATCCATGTGAATCATCTCAAAAGGTACAGTTGGTTTTTTAATCGGATGCAGCTGTACTTGTATAGAACCCGATGTGTTTTTAGATGTCCTACATATTATACAGTTATTAACAAACTGGCGTACTAAGGTATTCATTCTATCAAACCAATAAGTCTCTTTAATTTTTGCTAGGGTTTTTTCCCAGCCAGGATGTTTAAGGCTCGAATGGTAGGTGTTTATTAAACTCCATTGAAAAGCTTTCGGTACGACTACCAAGTTTCGATCACCCAAGATTGCATCTTGCTGCGTATGCTTTAAAAGTTCACCTTCGAGGTGGAATCCCTTAATTGTCTCACCTCTATGAATAGTATCTATTTTTGAGCGTAGCAAGTTATCACGACGTTGTTCGATCCCAAGCCACTGTAAATCTCTAGTCATGATGTTAACTGCATGAGTCTCTACGTTGCGGCTAAAAAAATCTGCGTGCTGCATGCGGTCACCCTTTCGGTACTCTATCTCAAAATCAAAGTTTTGTAGGAACGCCCACCATCTATATACTCTTGGTAAGAGCTCCTGCTTATGCTTGGAAGCTTTTAGTGCATTGCAATCGGTGATAACTTTAAAGTGTCTGCCATAGAGGAAATGGCGAAAATGCTTAATTGCACGGACAACGGCTAGGGTTTCTAACTCGTAAGAGTGGTATCTGCTTTCTGCGTCAGTCGTACGCATACTAAAATAAGCCACTACATGCTGTCGCCCGTCGATCTTTTGCACAAGTATTCCGCCTACTCCGAGACTACTCGCATCGGTGAAAAGTTCTATGGGCGCATCTTCACGGAAAATCATTAGTATCGGTGAGGACGTTAGATATTGAATGACTTTGTTGCGTGCTTCTTCTTGTCTATTAGTCCATTGCCACTTAGTACCAGTCTTAGTTAATTCGTAAAGAGGAATCATGACACGTGCGAAATTTGGAATAAACCTACGAAAGTAGCCAGCCAGACCGTTAAATTGCCTAACCTGTTTAACGTTCGTAGGTACCGGGGATTTTACAAGAGCGTCTACTTTCTTAGGACTAGGCCTTACATTACCGTCTTTAATTGTCGATGTTAACAGAAAAACCCGACTTTTCCAAAGCCATTAATATTCTTTCCATAAATACTAAACCGTCCCTGAAATTTCTACTTTTGCTGATCACATCATCGATATATACTTGCGCGACGCTATCATTTGGAGCACTGTCGCTAGTATCAGCACCACCAGGGATTAATAAAGGGCCTAGAGCTCGATTAATACATCTTTGATACACAGCTGGGGCATTACATAATCCAAACGGCATGGTTAGGTATTCATAAAGTCCATCCGGTGTTACGAATGCTGTTTTCTCAATGGAACAGTCCGAAATGAGAATCTGATGGAAACCCGAAGCCATATCAAAGGTATTAAAATACTTTCCGCCTGACAAATTATTTATTTGGTCGGATATAAGGGGTAAAGGGTAGTGATCACGCACGGTGTTCGCGTTTAGTTCCCTGTAGTCAACACACATACGATCTGCACCATTTTTCTTTTTCACGAGAATAATTGGGCTGGAGAAGGGAGACTGGCTCTCGCGAATTATGTTATTGTCTAATAATTCGCGAATAATGTCGCGGACTTTCTCTCTTTCAGAAGGAGACAGTCGATATGGTCTACGTTCGACATACTTATTTTGATTTTTTAATCGGATTTCTAACTTGCCAGTAGTGACTCGAGATTTAGCATAACCGTGAATGAACAAGTGAGAGTATTTATTAAGCAATATTAGTAGTTCACTGAGTTGCGACTCATCGTTAAGATCATGATCAATTTTGTCAAATAATGGGCTCTTATCTTGTATATGCATGATACGCGTTTGATAAATAAGTTTTGCACTATCACTAGTTACTAAGACACTCAGACCGGTCTTTTTTAATAAATTGATGCCAATAAGAATATCGGTTGTTAGCTCATAATCTGGAAGAATACAAAATTGTAATTCTACGTGAATACCGTCAATTATGCAAACACAGTCAATAGTACCAACAGAGATTACTGGAAAAGATCCTATACCTTGTAAATAATTAACAGTATCGTACCTACGACCAGGTAATTTTCCGGCGATGGATTCGCGAATAACGCAACATTCTGCTCCACTATCGAATGTAGCACTTAAGCGAATATTACCTATCTGAATATACATACACGTTAGCGATGAACTCGCGATACTATTAACATGCTTAGAAATCTGTTCATTTGGCGTATTAGAAGAAATAGTTCTTAAACGTTTGTAGCAGACATCAAATGTGTGACCCGGTTTCGAGCAGTACGTACAAGGAACTGTGTTTGTCGGCGCATTTAATCGTGACCTATCTAAACCGTTGATTTCTCTCGCAATATAGTTCTCACTGATCTTGTTACGACAATTGGAATGGCCAGCTTTTCTACACAAAGTGCAAAATAGGATTATTTTATTATCCACACGAGCTCTTTTGAACGGTGACTGACTAGTATTATAAGACGCGGATGGGTATAGACGCTTAGGACGAATAGAAGACGCTACAGATATAAGTTCTGGCACTGAAGTGGCTCTGGCATTCATAAGTTCTATTCTAAGGCGCTGATCACTCACCGTTCCAATCACCGCTTCCACTGCGTCCGCACTGTCGAGTTTGTCCTTAGTAACTCGTTTCCATAGCATCCATCCTCTTGACAAATACTCTGAGAGATCCTTGGATGAATCATAAACGTGCTCACGAAACATAAGTACATCACGGGAGTAACGATGTTCAGGTTCGAATGTAGTCAAAATTACTTGTCGTAATTCTTCCCACGTAGATGTTGTTACAAGCCATTCGTCAGCCCATATTCTAGCTCTGCCTTTTAACAAGCTAGAAACTTTCATTCGAACGTCGTAGTCACTTAGGTTATAATTTGCGACTGCAGTCGAAATGTGGTCGCACCATTCTCGTACACCCACATTGCTATCGGGGTCATAAGAAGGTAAGAAAACTTCGTTTATCTTAATCTTTTCTTGAGGTTGAGTAATAAGTTTCTCGCTTATAGAATGCATCATTCTTACCATTTCCATAAAGAACTCTCTGGGTACACCTTCTAAAGCCGAAGAAGTAATATTTTCTCGTGATTCAATTTGTTGTGGATGTCCGGCAGGAAGGGATCGCGTGTGCGATCCCACTTCTGATGTCGAAGCTGAAGACCCAGGGTTATTTTTTTGGGGAACAGTACTACTGTCCCGATTTGACAATGGCTCAGTTGTACTGTCCTTCTCTTGATCCATTGCAAAGAAACGCCTTAATTTATCACTTACAAATGATTTATTTGTTACAGATTTATATTTCTCACAATAGTTTACAATTTATTTAAAGTAATACGCTTAACAAACGCTTGACAAATACACAACCTTTACTGGCAAACTCTAAAAACACAAGTTAACTAGGTTGTCGTTAACACCCCTTTTTATATTACTATTGTACAGGCCAAGCAGCCAAAAATCCTCCCCACCACTCAATATCAATCTTAACATAATTCACAACACTGGTAACGCATAGAATGAAGTGTGTCTGACGATAGATTTATAAAAGTTAGCGATATAGGGCACCCCATAAATTTCGATAACCAAATGCTGGTGTGACAAAATAATTTAACGAGGTGACGAAGGAATTAAGATTACGTTGTTCAGTGGGCACTTACACAGCGAAACCTCAAGTGGCCGATACAAGCCTCTTAAACAAAAACTTTTAACTTTTAACAAAATGAAAGATTTACAAATAAATAATACTCGTGTGATAAAATAATTTAAAAGGCGACGAAGTAGTTAAGATTACGTTGGTAAGGAGCGCTTTCTCAGCGACACCTCTTAACAAAAGTGGCCAAAACAAGGCGGTTATTGTAAACTGTTAAATGATTTAAATACAAAGGAATTCTTATAGGTTAAAAATATTTAAATGGTGATGAAGGAATTGACCACGTCGGTTGAGAGTGCTCTCACGGCGACATATCTAATATACATAGTCTAATACGTTTCAAGGTTCGTTTGCGTTCGGTCGCGTTTCTATTTGGTCGGTAACCTGTTTAGTCGGTAATCTCTAACACTGTAGTCCTTACTCCGATTTAATGGCAAGAGCGTTACATCGGGCACATGTGAGTGACTCTGTGTTTGCCCGTACATTTACGGCACTATGACAGCTCTTACACATTTGATAACTTCCGATGGTATTCGGAAGTTGTCGCTGTGGTCGAAAATCAGCCAGGAGGACGTCATCAGTTACAAAACATTATAGTAGAAGGTCTTTCATAGGCAGGGTTGCCAACTTTTTTTTAAGAAAGAGGGTCAATAATGAGTACAAATTAATAAAAAAGTATTATTTATTTCAAGCTTAAAAATGTTTTTTTTTGTACATTTTGCCTTACATAATTCCAATTCTAGGTTCATATAGACGTGGAGCACATTTATATAAAACAAGAGCAATCTTAATGAAGCTCTGTTCTTCTCTTCCCTCTACTTCAGATTCATTACCGAAAAGACTCAAGTGTGCGTAGTCACTGCGGTCTCTGTTCCCGCCACCTTAGGCGGGAACAGGGACCGCAGTGACTACTAACAGAATAGATTGCTAACATTTTTTTAAATGAAGGAATTGATTAGAACATTTCTTCAAAATAAACTGTAATTTTTCTGCAGTTTTTCATAAAATCTGCGTTCCTTAAAAATTCGCTTTTATAACTTCTGAATATAAACTGTCCTAGTGTATGTTTAGTTTTTCTAAATTGATGTTTTTGTAAAATTAATGATTGAAATTGAAAACGAAATCAGTTTAGGTAAAAAGAGTATTACAGCGTACAGGTTAGCCTTCTATTTTCTCTAGGTGTATTCATTATTTCGTCATATACGAGGTCGTGCGAATCAGACTCGGAATTCACTAGGTTTAACTGGTCTTAAAGGTATATGCTCTTTCTTATTGATAAGGTGACAAAACGATCAAGACATTCACCTGATGTTAAGTGCAACATCTGCCCATAACAAACGTGTCACACTGCGCGTGTCATCAGTTCTTCAGTCACATCAGTTCTTAAGTCTCATATGCTTAGTGGTTACGCTAGCTCTCAGTGCCCTTCAGACCGAAACACAGTAATGTTCGCACACTACTGCTTTACGGCAGAATAACTGGCCCTGGGGTGGTAATTTTTTGTAAAACAGTAATTTTCTCATAAAATAAATCAGTAGCAGCAATGACAGAAACATTACGAAATAAACGCACCCAGTCAACGTTATTGTTTTCAGCGTTGAAACGATCACGTGCACCACCACAGCGCGCGTGAATGGCTTTTTCCGGTAAAAAACAAATCATGAAAATACGACCATACAAATAATCTTTTACTTTATTATAATTAATGACCCCTTGGCCCAGTGGTTAGAATACCTAACAAAGGAAAAAAAGTTAATTTGCTAAGATCCGCATACAAAATGTAAAATGGTGTGTATTGTACCCAGTTCTTGAAGAGCACCGCCCGCCCTCCCTCAACAGCGTGCACAAGCCAACCAATACAGATTTTTACCACAGAGATCTTAGCGAATTAACTTTGTTTCCTTTACTATAATGGATTTCCGCAAAGTAACGCCTGATTCTATTAACTATAGAATACCTAACAACAACGCCGCGAGTTCGAATCCATAATTTTTGCAAACACACAAATTGTTGGTTTTCGAGACGGTTTCTGTTGTGACAATTATAATGATGTGAGGACATCATCACACCGTTATAACTGACAGCTTTCCGTGCTATGTGAATAATGCGTATTTCCGTAGATTTCCGTATAAAAAGGCAAAAATAAGAACGTCGCTTGAACCCTTATTTAATAAATAAAGGTAAGGCAATAGACACCTGCCAAATAAATCCCTGTAGATTCACATTACATTTATCTCACAATGCTTTATTTGTAAAATGTATTGACTACCTTTCGCCACATACAAAGAGAATAATAAAGTGATTGGAATATATAGGCTTTTACTTGGCCTGGCTCTTTTGTGTCAAATTAGATTTTACGTTAAAAACCTTCACCTTAACAATTCGTTTTAGAATAGAATGCAATTATTTTATTCAGTATAAATTTATTATACTTACTAAACTTCTTTTTTTAGTAATTTCACCGGTTCGCAGCAAAACCTACGATAGGATAATAATAAATACGATACTTGTACGCCAGAATAGAATATCACCTACATCTTTCCTACAGAGGTTTCGTAAGAGGCGACTAAGTTATTGAACGGACAGCCTCTATTCATGCAGAGTAAACCGTAATATGCAATTTTGCCATTATACTACTCGTCTGAATGCAATGGAGAGTTCGATTACTTTGTCTCGTTCCAAAATGGCTGCGACATGGAAAACGTGGTCTACGTCATTGGCCCCTGCCTACCCCTTATATAGTAAAAAGGCGTGAGTATAAAAGAATGCTGGCGAGCGTCTTTCCTTCTTTATGGCCGCGTTAATCTCGAGAGTCACTGAACGTATACGTAGTGCGATCCTTGAGTTGTTAGCCTCGCATAGTAAATAGAGAGTAATCAAATTTTTCCTTTACAAAGAAGATAAAATTCCTAAGTATATACTGTGTTAAGTGTTAGCTAGTTCCGATCGCTACATTCTTTTTGAGATTGAACAAATTACTGTGTAGTTGAGTAATTTTTTAAAACATATAAAATTGAATATCGTGTTGTACAAATATTTTTAACTAAAGGAAGTCTAACGTCAATACAAATAAATGAAAGAATGACTGTCTTTTACGGTAGCTCTTGCCCTTCGTATGCAACGATAAAAAACTGGTCTATGCTATTTCGTTCAGAAAGAGAATCATAAGAAGATGACCCAAGTGAAGGAGGCCCTGTAACGGTGACTATCCCAGAAAATATTGAATTGATGGAAAATATTGTTCTGGGCAATCGTCGACTTAAAACAAAATAAACTGCAGCACGTACTGGAATCCTTCACAACAATTTAAACATGACAAAAATTAATGCACGATGGGTAGCGCAGATTCTCAGTGCAGTTCAAAAACAGGGACGCGTTGAATGTTGTCAAGAGTTTTTAGTGCTTTGCCGCGTGGACCAGGAAGCAGTTCTTCGCTTGATTGTGACGAGCAATGGAACTATGATTCTGAAGTCCGACATCCAAACGGAATTCTATGGAGTGACACAGAAAAGGAGAACCGGTACCAAAAAAGCAGAGGTCACCCAAAGGACTAAGAAGCTCGTGTCTACAATTTTCTGGGACTGTATGGGAATCCTATCTAAGGATATCCAATGAGCCGTGGTAGCTCAGGGGCTAGGCGCTCGCTCTAAATTTCATAGTATGTGAGTGACCTGGGTTCGAGCACCGATGCCGGCACCACTAAATTTGCAATTTTAAGTGCTGATTTACCACGTATATATACATGATTTACTCGGCGGTGAAGGAAATCATCGTGAAGAAACCTGCATGTCTGAGAAATAAAAAAAAATCGAAGACATGTGCAGTCCGCCAACCCGCATTGGAGCAGCGTGGCAGATTCTTCCTAGCTCCAAAACCCTCTCAGAAATTAGAGGAGGCCTGTCCTCAGCAGTGGGACATTGATAAGGCTGAAACTTTAAACTTTAAAGGGAATCCTAATCGATTACAATGAACATAACACAGTTGTAAGCGCACCTTTTTAAGTTAATAACTACTACAGTTACGCCAGAAAATTATTGAGAAAAGACAAGGAAAAACAACTCGCGGTGTGCGACAGTTTGACGACAATGATCCAGCACATAGCTGCGATTTCGTAGTCTACAGTTAAGGAACGTGGCTTCACAGAGATTAATCACCCCTTTATAGTCCATAGTATTTTCAAAATTTGAAGCGGATCTGAGAGGGAATAGATTTAACAACGACAAGCTGTTTCCGACTTTTTGCCGGTAAAGATACGGAATATTTTTATAGCGGCATAGAAGCATTAATCAAACGATCTGAAAAATGTGTTGCAATAAAGAGTGAGTATATTGAAAAATACTGCTTGTATATATTTCTTTATGTAAGTCTAAGAACTCATCGACTGCACTACGTACCCACATGCGGTTTTCAATGCTACAAACTGGGTCTCTCCAGGAAGTTTTATATATACTGCAATAAAATTCGACCGTAATTCATAGAATTTCTAAGCATGAACGTTATTGAGGTTTGAGTAATAATTTTTTGGCAACATTTTAAAATACTATGTCAACAATCTCTTCTATCAGCGACTGTTTGTGTGTGTGACATTGGTAGTATGAACGAAAATAAACAAAAGGCTATTATGTAATTGACATTTTCAGTATAAACTTTTTTTTAAAATTGGAATAAGTGACGAGACGAGCAAAACGTTCACCTGATGGTGCAACGTTTGCCCATAACAAATGCTGCGTCACCCATAATATTTCTGTGTGACACCACACTGCACCCGGCACTCTGAGATATCAGTTCTTCAGTCTCATATGCCCAGTGATTACACTAGCTCTCAGTTCTCTAAAAATTGAAACACAGTAATGTTTGCAATCCCATCTAGACGGATTCCTACATAGGAATCCTACCTAATACCCTAATAATAAACCTAATAATGAATATTTTATTTTATTAAATTTAATGTATTTGTAACAAATGTTTTATATACATTTTAGCTTTCTCGCTACTCCATACAAATCCAAATCTCAGACTGACTCAGTAAGGGTAAAATTGTGCTTTATTTTGCAAATATGTAGATAAAATATTGCCCTATTAATTTATATATGAAATATATTACTGTTGAATCAGAACTTTATCCGGGCAAAGCCAGGCCGTTTCGCTAGTTTTCAATATAAAAACATCAAACCCTTTGTAAATACAGATCCCAGTTTTCATTAATCTAAAAGACAGAAATAAGGTGTTTCAAAACTTACACAAACATCTTTTTGTGATCTCTCCCGCCCTCGACAGTTTTTTATTTGTTTTATTCGACAAAAACGCGACGAGCTATTGTCATTACAAGTACAGCAACGTTACAAAAATGACATCACAAACTGGTTGTTATTTAAAAAACGTGACTTACGTGATTATTTACTGCGTGGTTAACATCGCTTCTAATATCGTATATAAAAACATTTTTTCAGCTCATTTTTCGTCTAAAAGATTTTTATTACTCAATATGCTATTTTATCTTTCTTATGCTACCAGAACCGCGTTTCAATGTCTCGTAAGCCGCGGACTCTAATTTAGAATGTCTATTCTACAGAAATGTGGATACTTCTAAAAAGAAAGCGATCCGCGCAGATCTACGATTGGACAATTAACAATAACTCATTTTCGAGCGTTAATTTACGCAAGGTTCATACGAAAGGTAAATTTTCCGTCTATAAATAGTATGGAAACTTATTATTAAAGACATTAATGTGTAAAAAATAATTGCCTCAACGCTATTAATCACTTAATTTTGCTACATGAACCCATTTAAGAGCCACGTTGTAACTGGAATCTGGTTTGTTGAAGGAAACTGGAAGTTACATAAATGGGCCGGCATCGCTTGGAAAGTACCACGCTCTTTTCGAATACCAGTGCAGCGTTTCTTATAGTACGCATACATGAAAACCATCCTACTTACTGGCAATGAGGTATTTGATCTTAACCATTAAAAAATATGACGTCAATGTTACATAACATTATCTGTACTCAATTGTTAGGTGTCTATCTCTCTGTACGTCACACACGTCATCTACATGTTTAAATTTCAAGAACAACCAGACAATCGATTTTTGAGAACTTTTGGAGAATAAGATGTTTATACCGAGTTTTGAAATAATACTCAGAACCAATTTCTCGAAAGGTTGGTGGCAGATTGTTCCAGCATTTAGTTGCCAAATATCGAAAACTGCCACGGAAAGCAGCGGTGACGTGTCTAGGAACATTTAAAAGAAACTTTAAGCCACGTGTATTATGAAGGTTACAATCACTAGACCAGGTAAACTTATTGTACAGGTATTCTGGTGTCTTATATCTTACCACCCCAAATAATAAACTTGCAAACTGTAACTGTAGCCTATTTGCCATATTCAGTAACTTCACTTTATCTAGATATGCAGAAACGTGGGTTCTTTTATAGATATGAATGGATTTTTTTTAACTCATGGCAAAGTTCTTAAGTGCTGTTCAAATTAAACTTATCCGTACGATCACTGAATTGTATATAATTAGAAACGCTCAACACATTGAAAATCTTATATTACTTCAAGTGAGATGAAGATTTTGTACATTAATATTATAATTATTAATCGTCGCACATGCGAAATTTAAAATCTTTTATATTATACATTGCGAAAAAAAGGCACCTTCAACAGTCTTAATTAACAGGTACGTAATTGAAACAAAATAAGAGAAATCTTTCAAATCATTTCAAACGGTCATGACGTGGTGTTATATATGTAGCTTCTTTCTATGCTTTTATTTTTATGTACATTTATTTTTGATATGACAGATAGACGGTGTAGTGAAAAAGCACACATACGTAAACACGCGCACTTATATACGTAAGTTATGTATCTGTCCACAACAAACAAGTAACATTTCCAGGTTATGTATATTTTAACATCCAAAAAAGACGTCGTTTAATAGACTTCGTAAATAGGTCATTAAACAAATGAAATTATTGTCTGAATAATTACTTAAAACTCATCAGTGTTTCCTACAGACAAGGGTAAGGCTTTTGGAATGGTAAATTGCGAACTCTAAATTAACGCTTCAAAAGTACTTGATAAATTTCGATTGGATTACAGTGTCTGTAATAACAGCGCTTATATAAAAGCGCTTTGATCGTTTGTTGTTCTGTGTATTTACGGTATTTGAAATGAAATGAAAATTTATTTTAAAGTAAATAAAACATTTAGAATTAACAGTTGTGTGTAAGACAACAGTCGCAGTGGTATGAACTGTGCTGTCGGAACCGTTAACGCCCACCTCCGAACATTACTGACGTGTCATACTTAAATAAATTGAAGAAAGAAACCATAAGGTTTCACTGGTGGTAGGATTCCTATGCAGGAATCCATCTAGGTAGGTACCACCCCAGGGCCAGTTATTCTGCCGTGAAGCAGTAGTGTGCTAACATAACTGTGTTTCGGTTTGAAGGGCACTGTGAGCTAGAGTAATCACTGGGCATATGATACTTAAGAACTTATGTCTCAGGGTGATGGACACAGTGTGGTGTCACACAGAATTTTTCTGGGTGATACAGCAACTGTTATGGGCAGACGTTGCACTTACCATCAGGTGAACGTTTTGCTCGTTTCATCACTTTATCCAATAAAAAAATAAGGCTAAAAAAGTGTGTTTTAGTATGTGCGTGAGCCCGCGTTTGTGTGTGCGCGTGTGTGTGTACGTGCGTGTGTAAGAGTGTAGTTATGTTACTTACGTTACTTACGTAAGTGAGAATTTCCGTTCCGTTTCATCATACGTTCATTTATCACTTTAACCGATATTTTTTGTTAACAATATTAACTAACAAAATAATAATCTACTTTTCTTAATGGTGAGTGTAAGGTGGTAAGTGACGAGTACAACAAAAATAAACTGTTACTACTTGACTATCAAAATCCGGCTATTAAGTAAATAGTATCCAGTAATATTATGCCTATGTTCAAAAGTGGACTTATGAGGGGCTGATATGATAATGACGATGATAAATATTAGATTAGATAGGTCAATAAATTTGTTCTTTAGGGGCTGTGATAAATGTCGTATTCGCAAGCAATCCAAAATCTTTACGCAAGTACACAATCTAAATTATTTATACGAGGCCTAAAACCAGTATACATATTATATGAATCTGAAAACCTAATAATTTACATAAATTATATTTTTTTTTTGAAAAGCGCGTATACATTTGTCCGAGTTGCCTCCAGGTGTGGGTCGAACTCCGTTTCGCGAAGAAGGTCCATTTTGCGATTTCATAAGGCACCAATTAACAATTTTTTTCTCTAGTTTTATTTCTCCATTTAATCTTTATACTATTTTATTGTAATCGTAAGTATTTTTTTAATACGTCAATTGTTTGTTTTTCTGGAAGAGAAAGTATCCTATGTCCGTCTTCAGGACACGAGCTATCTCTGTGTCGAATATCGTCAAGATCGGTTGAATGGTTGGACCGTTAAAGGTAACAAACAAACAGAGGAACATAGTGAGTTACTTTCGCATTTGTAATATTAGTATGGATTATGCTGTATGTTTATATCGCGAATAATTATATTACATACGAGACGAGTAAGTCGTTAATCTGATTTTGAGAGGCACGCCTGCCCAGAACTTTGTATTGGAAAATGTAAACCGCGTTACGCTAGTCCCAACGAGACGTGGATCTAGTCTCATATGCAATGTAAATACTTCGAGCTTCAGTGCCTTTAATACCTAAACAGTAATAATAATAATATATTTGATATTACCATTCGACATTACCATTCCACATGACTAGAACCTCGTGAAAGCCGAAACGGATAAGAAGACCAAATATCTGGTTCAGAAGTGACCCACATGTGGAGTGGTGTGTCGACCGAAATTATTCCGGTGGTCGTTTCTGCGAACGGGTTAATCTATGCCAGTCTCTCGGACTATCTGAGACGACTGAGACTCTGTGACGGGCCGCTTCGTGCTCAAATGCAGAAGGCGATGCTCTTTGATGCCGTCCGCATCGTCCGCCGGTCTCTTTCACTTTCTCCCTAACCCTCGACCAATTGATCGCCCCGATATCTGAGACGACCGAGACTCTGTGACGGGCCACTTCGTGCTCAAATGCAGAAGGCGGTGCTCTTCGATCCCGTCCGCCGGTTTCTTTCGCTTTCACCCTAACCCTCGACTAATTTATCTCCCCGCCCGTGGGCGTTTTAGTGAGGTTGGTGTTTTATTTATATATTTTATCGTATAGTATAGTGTTTATCCGACTAGATAGGTCCAACTTCGACCAACAGGTAAATCGACGGATCCAACTCAGTTTGTTTGTTCCCAAACGAGTTGGATCGTAGAACCGTCAAACCTTGGAGAAGAAAGGTAGGTCTAAGGTACGAAGTGTATTATAAAATTATCGTCAGTCCGTCTGCTAAGAGTGACAATTAAGAAAATCAACCACACTTTAGAGAGAACATTGAACTTTAGATGTCGATGCATTGTTAGATACGGTCTAAGATATAACGAATCAAGGTTTGTAAACCAAAGATACGAGTATTGTATTCGAACTCTGGACCTCAGAATCTTAGCCAGCTCAGTAAAAAAGCCATGTGGTAGCGGCTTAAGAGAATCTACCACTCCACCTCATCCCGTGGGTGTCGTAAAAGTCGACAGAGGGAAAAAGAAAACCAGGAGATTTGCAGCAGCATCTTCCTCGAACATCTCAATAAATAAACTGCGGTTGCCAATCCGCCTGCCAAGCGTGGCAACTATGGCAAAATCCCCCCAAAACGAGAGCCACTGACTTTTGTGCCAATCTATGGGGAAGGGGTATGTTCAGCAGTGAACTAGTGATAGGCTGAAATGATGATGATAGTAAAATTTGTAGGAGTATATCCTAATTTGTAAGTGTTGATCTTTTAACTTTATAATAAAATAAAGAAATTAGTAATGGTTTAGTTCTCTTAACATTAAGTGGAAAATTTAAAATTAATTTTCTTCGGCAAACGAGTTCAAAGTTTCTGTAGGCGTCGTACAGAAAGTGGATTAGAGTCTAAAATACGATAAAACTTTGTTGAATTTTTAATGAATGAATGTTATTACACCAACTTTTCCTTCTTCTTTAAAAACGTGGCCGCACACTAGGGTTTCGCCTTTATCGTTGTTGCATTAATAGACAAACCGCACATTCAAGAACACAAAATATCAATTTCAGCTTCGCGTCTCGAAAATACTGCACTTTTTTTTCTTCAATTAAAAACGATGCCCCACAGTAGGATTTCTCCTGTGTCGTTGGTACGTTGTACAGGCATAATTTCCACATGCACAAACCACCCAGACCCGGAACAACTATCTGTAGGCCATACAAATATTTGTCCCGTGCGGGAATCGAACCCGCGACCCGCGGCGCAGAAGCCAAGGGCTTAGCCACTGCGCCAACCGAGCAAAGGAACAGTCAAAGACAATATGTACATTACATGCTGCGTGGTAGTGGCTTAAGAGAATCTACCATTCCATCCTATCCCGTGGGTGTCAAAAAATTGGACAGAGGGATAACAAAAACTAGGGGACGGGCAGCAACATCTTCCTCGTACATTTGAATAAATAAACTGCGGTTGCCAACCCGTCCCCCAAATGAGAGCTGCAAATTTGTGTCAACCTGGGGGGGGGGGGGGGGGTTAAGTTCAGCAGTGAACTAGTGATACGCTGAAATGATGATGATACTGAGCCAGTTCGCTTACCATTAAATACTACATTTACTATCAGGTTGAATCGTAGTCAAGCACTAGCTTATTTATTAAAAATAAAAGAGTGAGGAGTACAGTGGTAGCTCAGGGGCCTGGCACTCGCCTTAAATTTCACAATACGCGAGTGACCTGACTTCGATCCTTGGTGCAATTTTAAGTGCTGATTTACCACGTGCGCTGATTTACCATGGTTGAGGAATAAATAAATTTCGACATGTGAAGTCCGCAAACCCGCATTGGAGTATCGTGGCGGGCTTTCCCGGCTCCAAAACCCACCCAGAATGAAAGGAAGCATGCGCTATCAGTTTGAATTTTATAGGCTGTTACGTTCAATTGAATCCTAATTGCTATAAATGGCTTATTGAACTGTATAATTTTTTTGAAAAGCCTTTGAGATTATACTCTAATACTAATCATTGATATGGTAGTTGAAAAAAATGTTGTTTCCTCTTAAGAAGTAAATGTAAGATATATCACCCAATTCTAGAAATCAATACACACACTAAGACATACATACATACATACATAAGATCACGACTGTATCCCATAAGGGGTAGTCAGAGACTGTGCACTCACTGCAAAATCAGATGACTGCCATAATCCACGTTTCACCAAAACAATATAATGCACTTGGTGTGATAGGTGGTGAGCCCATCGCCACCATGCGCTGTTGGGTGCACAGTGCAGTTTAATTCCTTACTCGCCTTTTACGAGATCCATTGGAGTGGTAGTATTCTTTTAACGAGCCGCCACCACACTAAGACAGCCAGAACAAAATTAGGAGTTTTTTGCATGACAGGGAAACTCTAAAAATACCTTTAGGTATTTATGATACTCGTATGTAAAAATTAATACGACGTAAATAGTTATTCAACTTAGTCTAATCATTTGATTTTATCGCTGAATTTCGAAAGGCATAAAGTTTGACAAAGATATCACAAAACTTTAAGGCACGCTTATTTCAAAGCATGATATGAATGATATAAATGATCTTCTGTAGAACTTACGTAGTTACAAAGCGCCAAGCAGCTGTGCTCATTTCTCTATTTTGACTTAAATCCATTTATATACAAAAAACCCAAAATACCCTTTTCCATACAAATATCACTTCAAAAGCAACCACGATCGATGAAAACATGAAAATACAAAGATCGTAAGTTCAGATCAAATAAACACAAATTTTGTCTTACGTGTTTTACGACATAAAGTAGTTTTTTAAATGAAATCAACTATCTTTCCACGACGTTTTGACAGTTCTTCCGTTGACATGACTGACGTTTTTACTGGTGGAAGGATTTCTATGCAGGAATCCGTCTAGGTAGGTACTACCCCAGAGCCATTTATTTTGCCTTGAAGCAGTAGTGTGCAAACATTACTGTGTTTCGGTTTGAAGAACACTGAGAGCTAGCGTAATCACTGGGCATTTGAGACTTAAGAACTTATGTCTCTGGGTGACGGCCGCAGTGTGGTGTCACACAGAAATGTTCTGGGTGACACATCATTCGTTATGGGCAGACGTTGCACTTACCATCAGGTGAACGTTTGGCTCATTCCGTCACTATTGTCAAAAAAAAAAGTAATGTTAGTATGGATACCATATTGAATTTTTCCTTTGTTAAATAACACCTCCTCCGATCGAATTTATTTGTGAATATTTATTTGCGACCGACGAGGCGTCATTTTCCGATTCAGAATCGCCGTGCGGGATCTATTGTAATGAGAAAAAACCGTTTTTAATGGAAAATCAGTAAAAAAGTCGAACGCGATAAATATTGCTCATTTGCTTTATGTATGCTATCTCAAGTTGATTTTAAGGCTAATCACGAAACAGTAAATATCAATAGTTATTGGTTAATGTAAATGTTGTCTCCCCACACCCCCAACATCAAAAATTTCAAACAGTCAAAAATTTTTGTTGAGCGACCGTACGGTGTTTCACTTATATATTTTATACCTCTATGCATTTTAATGAAGGAAAGGAAGTAATTTTCCTAAGATCCGCATGCAAAATATAAAAATGGTGTATATTACCTAGTTTTTTTTTTTGAAGAGCACCACCCGCCCTCCCTCAGTAGCGTGCACAAGCAAACTAACACCGCCACCAGGAACCGCCACCAGGTACCCTCCACCAACCACTACAATACTAGCACTAGATAATATTCACCACTGAAGTCGAGAACACGACACGTGTTTCGCCCCAAAACGAGGCATTATCAAGCGTCATAGACTCTACGACAAACGGCCGCCGAGTCACTCGATACTGCCATTCTGATTAAAAAAAATGCGGATCTTAGCAAATTAACTTACTTTTCTTCATTATAATGGATTTCCGCAAAGTAAGGCCTGATTCTATTAACTCTATGCATTTATAAAACCCAAACCAGAAAATAATACCAGGACTCGGACACAAATAAAAAACTACACAAAAGTTATTTATAAAGAGTTACAACTCAGAAATGGCCGTTGCGCCCATGCTTGTGTCTAAATAACTGCGTAAGTTACTGTTGTAAGATGGTCATTAATTTTTTTCCAAGAATATTATTTTTATGGCGTTATGAAAGTTTTGTATTTTATTTGTTAAAGTTCAGTGCTGCATATAAAAGTTTAACAATGAGATATTAGGGTTGAACTATAAGTGATTTTTTTTTAAAAAACGAAGCCCTACGGTAGGATTTCGCCTGAGCCGTGGGTGCGTTTTACAGACATAAATTCCACATGCACAAACACCCAGACCCGGACCAATTATATGTAGGCCATACAAATATTAAATAAACTAAATAATTATAGATATAAACTAAATTATTAAGTAACAAAATGTTCGGCTTGGTTGGCGCAGTGGTTAAGCTTGACTTTTGCGCCGCGGATCGCGGGTTAGACTCCCGCAAGGGACAAATATTTGTATGACCTACAGATAGTTCTTCCGAGTCTGTGTGTTCGTGCACGTGGAATTTATGTATGCAAAACGCACCCACGACACAGGAGAATTCCTACTGTGGGCACTGTTTTCTTTTAATAAATCAAAAAATAATAAAAAAACCGACTGTACAGGAAATATTTACCTAAAAGGAGAAAATTCAACCAATTAGTAGCATCATATTTTTATTTAGTTTTTAGTTTATTCATTACGATGTTCCAGGAAGATGCTGCTGCCCCATCTTTTGATTTTAATTTTCCCTCTGTCGACTTTTACGACACCCACGGAATTAGATGAGGTGGTAGATTCTCTAAAGGCGCTACCACGCGGCTGTAGTATTAGTAGCATAAAAAAATTATATATTTGGAATTAGCTATTTTATAGCTTCCATTTCACACTGATATTGTTATAATATCAACATGTTATTATATATCTTTGATTCGCGGGCGGCATCTTCCATATAAATATAATGATAGAGGTCTGCCGTCGTGCGCGCATCACGCAAAAACTGATAAATAGATTTCTATTTATTTTTTAGTTTTACTTTTTAGACACAAATATATTTTCATGCATACTAGTATACTGAGTAAACAGGTCGATTAGGCTACAGAGTGTGCCAAAGAAATAGACGTACATACATAGCATACACTCGACAAACATTACCCTGATCCAGGGGCTGTCAGGTAAAAAAAAAAGATATTTCACTGGTTTCTGTTTTCAAAATTATGTACTTTTAAATATAGCTTCGGTGGCGAAAACTTAGTACGACTGTATGTATGTTAAATATAAAGAACTGTCCACGCTATGTAGCGTTGTAAGAAATAATAATCACTCCGTTTCATCCCATGGATCGTAACGAGACGAGCTAATCGTTCACCTAGCGCTAATAAAAACCGCCCATAAAAATGTTGTGTAACCGAGAATATTTCTTTTTTGGGACAGCACACTGCGCTCGTTACCTTGTAACATCATTTCTTAAGTCTCATATGCTTAGTAAGTCCACTAGCTATCTGTGCCCTTCATACGAACACAAGAAACAGTGATGTTTGTACACTACTGTTTGACGACAGAATAACTGGCACTGCGGTGATACTTACCTAGACATGAATTAAAATTATTAATTATTAAAATGAATCATTTCGACAAATGCCAGATCGAAAATGCACAAGTAACCGGAAGAAGTGTGTGTCATCCAGAACAATTTAGGATTCATATGCACTGATATTTTTTGTCAAAGTAGCAATATTAGATGCCTTTTCAAAATAATTTTAATGAATTAATTAAAGTGTTTTCTTGATATGAGTCTATTCGAATTAGCATATACAATATTGTGACAGGCATTTGAAGACCGCAGAATCGCTTGAACTTGACATATCGGCTATAAAGCACAATCTCAAGCCGCCTACACCGCGTACACACGATTCACCCGTGTTCCAGGGCGGTTCTCACCGCCCAGAGTTACCGACACACAAGTTGACAGTCCGAATGGACGCCCGCAGCCTACCTCGGACGGTCATTAGACGACTTAAAATATTTAAGATATTCGAAATCGCGAAAGCACGCAGCGAACGCGACACAGTCCGAATTTCGAGGTTTTTGTAGGAGTTTTTATTTATTTATTTATGTTTGGGTCAAACCAAACCTGGCACGTGGGCTCCTGGCCTGCGAGCACAGTATCCGATGAAGCTGTAAAAACCGAGAAGGCTAACAGCAATTACATCACCGAAAATATTACGCCGCTTTGCGCCATGAGACGTGCAATTACGTAATACCAACATAAAAACAACATATTTTTCTAACACCTTCCTGCGCGTTGACCGGGATTAAAACGGAACAACACAATCCAACGCTTCACGTACCATGAATGCGCTTTAATTCCTTCTCTAAATACTGTCCATTAATGTATTCAAACTTCCACAGCCAAACGGCAACACATACTTTAGCTCCATATATGTGTATGTAGCTTACAGGAAGTGATATGAAAATGTCAAAATAATTAAGGCATCAGAGGCTTAACGTTGAACATTTTTACAATTTAATATCATGTTTAAATAAAGGTTAATACGCCCCAGACAAGATAATTTAGGCTCCTTTTTGTTGAAACTAAAACTTGGTTAAATATATTTGACGCTTTTGTAATATTTTTATTAAAACGACAAAAACGTACACAGGTGGTGATGTTTTTACTGGTGTTGGGAGTTACAAGTCCAGTTGTTCTGTCGTGAAGCAGTAGTGTGCAAACATAACTGTGTTTCGGCCTGAAAGCTGGGTGTATGAAACTTAAGAACTGATGTCTCAGGGAGGCAACAGGCAGCAACATATGCCGTTGCACTTACCATCAGGAGAACGATTTGCTCTTGGATGGATAAAATCTTAAAAAAAAGCATAAAAGCGGCGGTGTACATAAAAAAGATAAAACAAAACAATAAACTCCATAAATTTATTTAATGGAATATACTTATCATATACTTATTGACAACAAATAATTTGCAGATAAAGATAAAAAATAAATAAATCTAAAAAAAATAAAAGACAACCGTTAAAACAATCTTGGCGAAATGCGGCAAAGAGATAGCTTCAATCCTGGTAATAGACATTATTGTACTTTCTATTTCGTAAAATCAAAGAGTTTCCGCGGTATCTTTAAAAAACCGCGCGATTACGTCATCGTGGATGTAGGTTAGGGTGGATTTCACCGTTGAAAATAAACGCGATTATTTCAAGCTAAAGAAAGTTTAACTTTTAACCGAGTTCAATGTTCCAATTTGTATTTCATCAACATCAAATGAACGCAGTTAAAGCTAAACGCGGTTCAAATTCTGAACGCCTAATTTTCGACGTTTAGCTCCATTAAACGCGTTAAGAGAACTGTCATTGTCAATTGCACAACTATGTATAAATTTGGCACAGAGTTTGGCATAACTTTGTCAATATCGTTTCAACTATAATTGAATTTTTCCTTAATAATTTCTTTACTAAATAACTTTATTAAATACTTAATTATCTTTTGATCGAATTTATTTGTGAACTAATATTTATTTGCGACCAAGACTTCTTTTCACGATTCAGAACCAGAAATTGCAATCTGTGCGGGATCGATTGTAATGAAAATACCAAAATCGATTTGCTTGTATACTTAGTAAAATTCATCAGCTAATAACATAATAGTAAACATCATTACTTATTGGTTAACGTAAATATTGTTGCTCCCCCTCCCCCTATCAATAAACTATGTATCAACTTAAAATTTTGCTTTTTCTTTGTACTCGTAGGAACGCAAGGGGAAGTCAAATTTTCTTTGACTCGTACCAAAACGGCGGCGACGTCGTTCACCACCCGTCACGTCTTGTTTCCCACGGGAGCGAAAAGTGGACTACGTGTGTGGACTCTGCCTACCCTTTATCTGGGAAGGAGGCTTAACTGCATGTATATATGTAAATCACAACCAAACGAGAAAACTATTGTAATACCCATAATATAAACCATATTGGTTAGTGATGAAATATAAAACTAAAAATGTATCCAGTCTACTACCTATTCTGTATTTTTAATGTCCATTTATTCATAATAGTAGAGGTCTCTCTGAAACGTTTTTATTTATAAATGGCAAAATTTTTGCACTTATTCCAAAATCAGTATTCTATTAGAGAAATAGTAAATAGTAACCAGACATAAAAGTCTACAGTTCAAAAGTTAATGTTACTCCACGCCACTTCGCACACACAATTCGCTTTTTTTATTATTGGATAAAGTGATGAAACGAGCAAAACTTTCACCTGCTGGTAAGTGCAACGTGTGCCCATAACAAATGCTGTGTCACCCGGAAAATTTCTGTGTGACACCACACTGCGCCTATCACCCTGAGACATAAGTTCTAAGTCTCATATGGCCAGTGATTACGCTAGCTCACAGTGCCCTTCAAACCAAAACACAGTAATGTTTGCACACTACTGCTTCACGGCAGAATAACTGGCCCTGGGGTGGTACCAACCTAGACAGATTCCTGCATAGGAATCCTACCACCACCACCTTACTATAATCCATAAAACAAAGGATCAAATTAGTAATATATTTAAAAAAAATATGTTTATGAACACTGTCGGTTATCGAAATTATTTGAGTAGTATTTAACTGCAATATTAAATAGAGACCATTAATTGACTAACGATGAGAAATGTTTAAAAAGTTAATTAGAAATACAAGAAATTGTTATCGTAGCAGAGTTATTATAGTTAAGTTTTCTATTTCATTTCAGCCTATCACTAGTCCACTGCTGAACATTGGACTCCCCCATAGGTTTCCATAAAAGTTTGTTGCTCTAATTTGGGAGGATTTTGCCATAGTTGCCACGCTTGGCTAGCGAGTTGGCAACCACAGTTTATTTATTCAGATGTCCCAGGAAGATGCTGCTGTCCATCTTTTGGTTTTAATTTTCTATCTGTCGACTTTTACGACACCCACGGTATGATAGATTCTCTTAAGCCGCCACCATACGGCTTAAGAGAATTTCTTCATAAATCTTGCCAATTGAACTTACGTTTAGGTAAGTGATTTTTGTATGAATAATTATACTTTTTGTATGTATTAATTACACAAAACTTTTAAAGATATCCAATCTTCAGAGTTTCATTCTCATTTTTCCCATTGATCGCTAGGATTTCTTCTGTATCGTTGTTAACATTCGAGAAACCGCGACCCGTAATGCAGTAGCCAATCGTGTAGCTGGTGCTTATGTACAATTAATGTCTGTAAAATGCACCTGAAAAACTATTTCTATTTAGTTTTACAATAATTATTTCAAGCAGTCTAAGTCACCGAATTTGGTTTGGTACGTTAGTTATTAATAAATTTCACCAAAATACATCAAAGTATACATCGAAGGGTCTGTCTACAATTTTTTTTGTAAAGGTGTGTTATTCGATAGTTAAATAAATAAAAAGAGAAAAAATCTATGAATACAGTTTAAGTACTAAAAAAAGTTGTGTGAGGGTTTTTTAACTCCATTCGTAATAGACCAGTTATCATTACCTCTTCTGGGAATTATCTTATTATTGAATAAAGAAATTCCTCGACAAATGAGGTGGAAAAATATGGAAGGACAAATTTGAGCCTTTAAGCTATTCGACTTCCTAAATCTCTTGGAAATGATCGACTGAATTATCAAAGGGGAAAATCTTTTGGAATATATAACAAAAGAGGCCAAAAAATTAGTGTGAGCTGCGCACCGGTTGCGGTCGCCGGATGCCATGATGTATGTATTAAGATATTTATGATAATGTACTCGTATGTAGGTATATTTATCTTTTATTTATTTTTTATCTCTATCCGCAAATTATTTAAGTAAAGTTACATTACATTTAAAAAAATGTATTTTATTGTATTGTTTCATATATTTTATGTACACCGCCGTTTTTTTTAAGACTTTATCCATTCAAGAGTCCGTTTATTTATGCTGACCGGCGCAAGGGCCCCCGAGTGGGGACCGCGACTTGAACCGTCATTATGTGCGCATGAGGCACTCCCTGACCACGATACGGTCAGTCACGATCCAGGCTACATTGTACACACAGTTAATAGCTTTAATATAACACGCACCACGATGCGCGACCATCGTAGAGAGCGTCGCGTAGCAGTCGACAATCACACCGCGTACACACGATACACCTGTGTTCCAGGCTTCCAGGGCGGTTCTCACCGCCCAGAGTTACCGAAACTGAAGTCGACAGTCCGAATGGAGGCCCGCAGCCTCCATATTCTAAATCGCGCAAGCGAACTGTTAATTCTTAATTCTGGTTCTGAATCTTGGTCGCAAATAAATATTAGTTCACAAACAAATTCGATCAAAAGATGTGTTATTTAATAAAGAATCTTCTCTGTGCCAAATTTATACATATTTGGCACAGAGATGCAAAACTTTGTCAAAATCGTTAAGTTTGTCAACTTAAATTGAATTGTTCCTTAATAATTTCTTTATTAAAAATAACACATCATTTGATCATTGGGATGGGATGGATTATGACACATGAGAAATGCTTTTCAAAGAACAATAGAACAAAGCAATTAGAATTGCTTTGTTTATTAATTCCCGAAAGGAGTCGGAGCGCAGGTAGCAAGGGACGTTCGGACGACCTGAGCGGGTCGTAGCGGGGCGCCAGGCGACCATCAAGCTTGGAGCGTCATATCGTCATCAACGCAGCGCAACTGCAGTCACATTTATAAAGAGCGAGACAGTGAAAAAGAATTTTATTGGTTATTATTTTGTATTTTTTATTGGTGATTCTACATTTATTTTCCAAATTTTTGTCTATATATATAGTGTTAATTTATGATAAAGCATTAACATTTTTTACTCAGCAACTTTTATTAATGTCTTAGGCCTGAGTACACACCTACTGGGTCTTAAACTAAACTAAATTATCAATAATTTAATACGCTTTCTTATAAATGTTTCACATCGTAAAGTTCCTACAAGATTAAAAGAGCAAGATTAGAAGCAATTTTTTATAGCTTCGTTGTTTGTGTGCCGCTGGCGAATTAAAGTAAAATATGAAAACCATATAAATGTACCACTGCTGAGCACATGCCTTATGCTTTGAGAGAGCTTTGGAGCTGGGAATAATCTGCCACGCCGCTCCAATGCGGGTAGGCGGACTTCATATGTTCTTGAAATATGTTTATTATATATAATGTATTTATTTATACCATCCCGTGGGTGTCGTAAAAGTCGACAGAGAGAAAATGAAAACCAGGAGATGGGCAGCACAGAGCAACAAACTTTTGTGGCTATCTATGGGGGAGGCCTACGTTCAGCAGTGGACTTGTGATAGGCTGAAACGATGACGGCGATTCGACATGCCGGTTTCCTCGCCATGTGTTGTTAATTTTGCTGCCACTATAAAGTTAACACGACAACAGTCATAATACTGTTTTAAACCACGGATTTTTGAAGACCTCGTGGTCTAGCGGTTAGACTACCTACCTAAGCCGCGGGTCACCTGCGCAGTTGATAACTTTCGAAAATATTCGGTATCTATCGCCGTGATCTAAAATCGGCCACAAGGCCACGGGGTGTTAGAGAAAAATTTAGATAACCTGCCAAAATTATTTAAAACGTTTGCTTAAGGATTTAAAGAGTAGTCGGTAAACTCGGGTCGTTAATTTAATTTACATTAACAACTAAACATATTATTAGCAATTTCAATATCACTCTTTTAAATTGCAAGAAATTACTGCAGACAAAGTTAAAATTACTGCCAGTTCGTTAAAGTACATTTTTACTTAACATTGACGAAATATGGCATTGTTTTGAAGACATTAAGGAAGGAAGACAGGAAGTTCTCCGACATGCAACATTACGCCTTATTCCAACCATCTGAAATTTATGACATTAAGTAATATCGGAAACTTTGTAAGAAGAGTTATTATTATAAATACAATTATCTACTGAAATTCATAAGAACATAATTTTTAGTATCACGAATTAGTAAATTTTATCGGTCCTTACGTCAATGTCTGAAAAGTAACTTTATCACAATTATTTGAGTTCTAATTAGTAAATAGATGGCAGAAACCCGGCTATAGCATCTACGGCTTATGTTTCTAATACGGATTTTAGTAATAAACGAATCTTTCTAGGAAGGTACCACCGCAGGGCCAGTTATTTTGCCGTGAAGCAGTAGTGTGCTAACATTACTGTGTTTCGGTCTGAAGGGCACTGATTGCTAGTGTAACTACTGGGCATATGAGACTTAAGAACTGATGTATATAACTGTGACCGGCGCAGTGTTTTGCTCGTCTCTCTCACATTCGACATTCTCCAATAAAGAAACAGACGAAAATATAACCTCTTTCATTTTTGAGGTCGATTAAAAAAACAACTTATCACTTACCTTCATAAAAAGTCTAACAATAAATTGAGATCAAAATTCAGCGTCCTTATTGAGACGAATTTGACAATTTTTAATTTTTAATTTATAACGTTCAAGTTCACGTGCGAAATGTTTTCGTTTCCTGATCTTTTAGGACTCCGTGTAGAGGTACAAAACAAAATAAATCGTAGCGAAACACGAGTTTCAACCTTTTATTTGATGTGTGTCAATACTTGACTGCTGAAATTTATAGCTTGTACCTCGGCTGTTCGACTGTGAACGTAATAGAAATGTCTTTTATCGTACAATAAACGTGCTTCGAATATTTTATGGGAAAGAATTGGTAATATTGAAGTAAAATGTATATTTTCATCCTTTTCTCCTGAATTTGAATCGCTTACCCAAATTTACGTAATCTAAGCTCATCAAATTGATCACATAGCCAAAAACTTATAAAACGCAACCAAATGATCCGCTAAAAACACTCAAACTGATGATATTGTCCTCCTGACCGACTTCGAAAACGGTGATACATTCTAGTTTTCATTCACACAATACTTTATTTAATTATAATTAAAAAGTTAAAAAGAAATGACTGAGACTTTTTATTGGTGGTAGTTTGGCGTATGATATTGCCAAGGAAAAGGGTAACAACCCGCCAGATCCATTGGTCTGACCTGGGGAAGACGTCTCCTCCTACTAGTAATATTTAGATGTTGTATATATAGTTCGCATCTCAGAATACTTTCATAGCGCGATTATGGACGTATGCGAATATTTCTTGAGCTTCTCATGTGGCGACATAGATGTCGCTACAGTAGTATTCGTATGCAAGAATCCGTCTAGGAAAATCAACCGCAAGGCCAGTTATTTTGCGGTGAAGCAATTGTATGCAAACATTACTGTGTTTCATCAGTGGAAAG
>JAHVAK010000474.1:2500-7500 GCA_019845155.1 Luehdorfia chinensis
AGACGACTATCGTCGCGTCGCCGAGTCGTCGAGGCGCCCTTCGGACGTCGAGTCCGCCTACTTGTCAAGCTTTCGCTTATTCTCTCATTTCATATCAACATATTATAAACGGTACTCTTATATGTACGGTAGACACGTTACACGCGCCCTCGCCCTCAAACAGATCGCCCGCGCGCGCGTCTAACGTCTAAACGCTAGGCCGCTTTCAGCCGACCGGATCGAGCGCCCTATCTCCGTATTCACAACAAATGGAACAGGAAACGAACGCTACGACCGACCGTACCGTAAGCAGCGCGGCGTAAGAGAGAGAGCGCGCGCGCGCGCCCTTATAACGAAACGTTACATCACCATACGAGTGTCGCGCATTGCCCTCTAACGATTTTAACGTCGTAGAGTCGCGCGTCGATGGGACGCCCCGATCGCTTAAAGAGCTTAGCGAATCGTAGAGTTAGCGCGTGTTGCGCCTACCGACGATAAGACCGCAGTTGATATTTGTTTATATTTAAACGGACCGAAAGGTGGAGCGGAGGAGGCGGAGGCGGCGCCTAAACGCCGCTCTCGCTCACCAAACGCTAACCACCCATACGGAACCGTCAATTGTTTCAGGTCGAAATGATCGACTTGAAACAGTGTGGTCGATTCTTTTTAACAGCCGGCCCTCAGACAGGAGTGGTCCTGGATATTTCTCCACGGACCGCAATGTGCGTTCGAAATGTCGATGTTCAAATGTGTCCTGCAGTTCACACTATGACGCGCAGTTAACTGCGTTCTTCATCGACCCGCGAGCCAAGTGATCCACCGTCCAGGGTAATTGTTTTATATTCAAGTTGTTTAACTAAATAAATGTGTGGATTCATTTTTTTTTTGTTTTTAAACAAAAAAAAATTCTCCGTTTTTTGGTTTCCCCCGGTCTCCCGGGGGAAAACTACTCTGTGTGCGTTTTATTGCACTCAAAAATAGTTTATCGTTAGAAATGGAACGATCGCACGATACGCAGACACATGGACCCCCCCCCTGAGAGGGGTGCGAGTGAAGCGAGACGAAATGTTCCGTATTCTAAACCGCATCATGGTTTGTTCTCTTGTATAGCGCTCGCCATAATCGGACCGAAACTCGTGGCGCGGATTATTGCCAGTCTGCGTTCCGTTTGAGTGTCCCGGCGGGCGCTCGCCGAAGACCAAGATTGGGAGTAACATCAACTCTGTGAACGACTCATCCTCTATAGTTCTAAGGCTGTTAGTTAGATCGATCTGTGTCGGTGGATTATTCGTAAACAAACATATCACTCACATGCGTGTGTGCCTGTGCGCGTACGTCGGTTGTGTACGTTAATGATCCTTCCGCAGGTTCCCCTACGGAAACCTTGTTACGACTTTTACTTCCTCTAAATGATCAAGTTTGGTCAACTTCCCAGCAACGCCGACGGCCGTGAAGCCACCGCGTGTCGGTCCGAAGACCTCACTAAATCATTCAATCGGTAGTAGCGACGGGCGGTATGTACAAAGGGCAGGGACGTAATCAACGCGAGCTTATGACTCGCGCTTACTAGGAATTCCTCGTTTATGGGGGATAATTGCAAACCCCAATCCCCAGCACGAAGGAGTTTCAACGGGTTGCCCGGGCCTCTAGGCCAGGGAGAACATGCTGATTCCTTCAGTGTAGCGCGCGTGCGGCCCAGGACATCTAAGGGCATCACAGACCTGTTATTGCTCAATCTCGTGCGGCTCGAAGCCGCCGGTCCCTCTAAGAAGAATTTTAATACGTCGCCAGTGAGTTGCGTGACCGAAGCCACGCACACCTAAATGACGACGCCTATTTAGCAGGCTAGAGTCTCGTTCGTTACCGGAATTAACCAGACAAATCGCTCCACCAACTAAGAACGGCCATGCACCACCACCCACCGAATCAAGAAAGAGCTGTTAATCTGTCAATCCTTCCGGTGTCCGGGCCTGGTGAGATTTCCCGTGTTGAGTCAAATTAAGCCGCAGGCTCCACTCCTGGTGGTGCCCTTCCGTCAATTCCTTTAAGTTTCAGCTTTGCAACCATACTCCCCCCGGAGTCCAAAATCTTTGGTTTCCCGGAAGCTGCCCGCCGAGCCATCGTAGTAACGTCGGCGGATCGCTAGATGACATATTTACGGTTAGAACTAGGGCGGTATCTAATCGCCTTCGAACCTCTAACTTTCGTTCTTGATTGATGAAAACACCTTTGGCAAATGCTTTCGCTGATGTTCGTCTTGCGACGATCCAAGAATTTCACCTCTAACGTCGCAATACGAATGCCCCCAGTTATCCCTATTAATCATTACCTCGGAGTTCTGAAAACCAACAAAATAGAACCGAGATCATATTCTATTATTCCATGCACGAAATATTCAAGCAGCATTTTGAGCCCGCTTTGAGCACTCTAATTTGTTCAAAGTAAAATTGTCGGCCCATCTCGACACTCACCGAAGAGCACCGCGATAGGATTTTGATATTGAACCGCCGTTTTACCGACGGCTCACCGACGATATGCTCCGCAGACGTGTCAGTATCACCGCGGATGCGGTGCACCGACAGCGCGGCGCACAAATGCAACTACGAGCTTTTTAACCGCAACAATTTTAGTATACGCTATTGGAGCTGGAGTTACCGCGGCTGCTGGCACCAGACTTGCCCTCCAATTGTTCCTCGTTAAAATATTTAAAGTGTACTCATTCCGATTACGAGGCCTCGTAAGAGTCCCGTATCGTTATTTTTCGTCACTACCTCCCCGTGCCGGGAGTGGGTAATTTGCGCGCCTGCTGCCTTCCTTGGATGTGGTAGCCGTTTCTCAGGCTCCCTCTCCGGAATCGAACCCTGATTCCCCGTTACCCGTGACAACCATGGTAGTCGCAGAAACTACCATCGAAAGTTGATAAGGCAGACATTTGAAAGATGCGTCGCCGGTGCTGGACCATGCGATCGGCAAAAGTTATCCAGATTCATCAAAATTAACGACTTCGGACGCGAGGCCCTCCGTCGATTGGTTTTGATCTAATAAAAGCACTCATCCCATCACTGGTCAGAGTTCTGATTGCATGTATTAGCTCTAGAATTACCACAGTTATCCAAGTAACCGAGGTAAGATCTAAGGAACCAAAACTGATATATTGAGCCATTCGCGGTATCGCCTTAATACGGCTTGCACTGAGACATGCATGGCTTAATCTTTGAGACAAGCATATAACTACTGGCAGGATCAACCAGGGAGCCGACAAATAACACATCAGTCTCGATCACATCGACACAGGTGCAACCGCGAAGCGACATAGCGTAATGAAACGCTTAGACGCGACGCTGCCGGTTTATTATTTTATGAGAAAAATATAATACGAGTATCATATTTTTCATTTATTCAGTCCGCACACGGAATAGAATCGAATCTCTCCGATCTAGACGGTTTTCACGGACCTACTGGCGAACGACTTATGCCGTTCAATTCAACGAACGTTCGACAACGAGACTTGCTTTGATACTTCACTTTATATAAATTATCTTTTAACATTTTTATTTTCGTTTATAACATAGACGATATCAAACGCCCGGTGTTAGAGAGATCGTATCCATGAATGTTCAATTTCATAAAATCTCCGTCCCGAGCTCAAGAGCTGCGGCGACGTGCATTAATATTGAGCGGATCGAGTTAACGACGACGCGAAGTCGACTCGAGCGTCGAACTCGATACGCCACATATTTAAACGAACGATTGTCAAACACGTCTGCCGTCTAAAAAAACGGAGACGTCGTCCGTCACAGTTCAACATATCGCAATAACACGAACAACACTACAAACAAATTAATACAGATAAAATCTGTAATAATATAACACACGGATATGATGATAGGAGACGACAAAGTCAACAAAATCAAACCGTATCCATATACGATAGAGTCAACGGGCGCGGCTTCGCGCATCGACTCTAACGCGGCTGAACGTGTTGCGATGCTACTGCGAGACGGTCGGTATGTGCCTCCGCGGGTTCGTCTCACTCGTTTTTTTAATTTTTTTTTTCTAAGTGGTGCTTCTTTTATTTTTTTCTGTACTGCCCCTAGAGGGTGGCGCTGGTGACCGTGGTGGCCGTGGTGGTAGTGTCGGAGGGGCGCGGGGGGGGGGGGGGGGGGGGTTTTTGTCATATGTTATTGTTATTATTTTCAGGGGGGAATTTCTACAGTTGTCGTCCGGTCGATATGTACGGACGACTATTATTAATATATTATATTATTTATTATTATTTTTTTTTTTTTAAGAACAAATTTTCGTGATCGCGTGTTCGTGCATTGAATTGGAAAAGATCAATGTGTCGACTCTACGTTTGCGCTTCTCCCCGAGCGTCGTTAAGTTGCTGCGCGGAAGTCCCTCTCTGCACGGAAGTAACCCTCCCCCTCCCTCCTTCTCCCGGAAACCCCCTCCCCCTCCCCCTCCCGCGACGGGCCCAGGAAAAAAAATTTTTTGGTTTAGATATGCCGACGCTAAGTGAACGCGCGTGTTCGTGTATTGAATTCGAAACGTTCAATGTGTCATATAAAATAATATGTAACATTTCGACGTCACGTTTCGAGCGTGTCAGGCCTAGTCTGCGGCTGTCTGTCACAGACATGTATGGTATGGTATGGTACGAGTATGATAGAGTAGAATTCCTCCCACTGTGATTAGATTGGGCGACGCTAACTGAACGCGCGTGTTCGTGTATTGAATTGGAAACGATCAATGTGTCGTCTCTACCACTGAGCGCTCTATCACTGAATTATGTACATTTCGACGTAACGTTCGAGCCTGTCCCCGAGCATTTTTAGGCCCCGTGCATTATAATATAATATAATGTCTGCGCCTTCTGCGTATGTTGCGGTATGATATGATATGATATGATATGATATGATATGGTACTCGTATGGTATGGCATGGTAGAGTAGAGAAAGAAGAGAACGCGCGTCGAATTAGAAACTCTACGTGGAATTCCGATCCACTGGATGTTAGTG